>JANEYF010002947.1:250000-347500 GCA_029963845.1 Rhamnusium bicolor
AAAAATAGATACGTTAAATTATATTCTGAGATACTTTGTAAATTTATGTAAATATCAAAACATAATATTTTCTTTAATCAATACAATTTTATTACAGCCAACAGTGTGCCCCTATTAAAAATTCGAAAAGAGAAACTTCAGTATAAATCAATTTAATTTGTAATTAATGTTTGTACATTTACCTCCATCTGATTAAAAATAGAGAAATACTTATTTACTTAAATCCTTAAATTGGATGAGATCTATGTTCAATATTATTGCCCAATTGATCGAGTATCTACCTGTACTTAGATTGCTCGCGCGCTCTCCTTACTACCAATTTAAGATAACTAATTAGAAATTAGGTACTTTAACTTCTTAACGTTGGCCCGCCGGTCAACGGAGTTTACTTGGTAGATAGGGTTGGCGAGTGGTGGGATTTCTACTTCTGAACTGTCAGCGATCAGTTGAACTCGTGTAGTGAGATTTAAATCAAACTTATAACTTTTGTTAATCCACGTGTATCCCATCAATCTTTTAACAAAGAGGTAATTTTCTCTCATTTATTTATTTTCACAGATAACTTGCATCACAAGTGTTTAATATTTTTTAGAAAATATTATATTTCTCATATCGAATTTTTAGGTCACATGTAATAGTATTTTTTCTTTTTGTCCTTGTTAACGTTATAGTTCTGACAGCTATTTAGGATCCTTTGAAGAGTAGTATTTAGGAGCCTTTTAAGACTAATATTTAGGATCTTTTTAAAACTAGTATTTAGGATCTTTTTAAGAATCTATTGAAGTCTTTTTAAGTAACAACTTTTAAGCAACATCTTTATCTAAAAGTAAGACAGTCATTGTACTGTACCGCTATTGTTATAATAGCCTATTACCTATTGTCTACAAATTTTACCAGCAATTTATTGAACAACATTTCCAACTTCATTGGAGAATTCAACAAGTTTTATCTCAAACAGAACTGTAACGTTAGGTTCCGGTCCCCGGCACATTGAGGGCTTTACTACATTCCACCCTTCACCAGATTGAGGCCACAGGACCATCATCAGGTTACGTAACAAGAAGAAGTGGTGAGATTAGTGTTCTGTTCTGTGTTGGTGACACCAAAATAAAATAACTTCGGTGTTTTATTTTCTTTATAATTATTTTGTGTATATATTTCTGGTATCTCGTAACATTTTTATATTTATTATAGACACATAATTTTTTATTAATATATAATTTTTGATATTAAATAATAAGAATACTCATATACATCTATCGTTATAATTTTTCAGTCACAAACTGCTCTGTCATATGTTTTTTTTAGTATTTTATATTTTTGAATATTTCGTAATATATAATTACCTTAAGGACTATTTATTATCGTAGTAATTTAGCAGCTGCATTTCCAACAATAGCTGCATTAGTAGATATGTATTTTTAATCAATTTACAATAAACAATCATTAAAAATATATTTTTATTTCTTACAATTTCTCTACCTTCCAGGTTTATCTGTAGGGACCTGTTCAGGGGAAAACGGAGGTAAACATTATTATATCAGTTGTAATTTGCTACAGATGGCGCCCATAACTTCCATTTTGTTCTAAAGTTGTCTCCTTTTTTTCCGGAACAAGTTGCACAGAGCACTGGATTAGTGAGTGGTGTAATTCTATATCTCAAACTACAGGCAATCGAACTACACGCAAGAAAGTATCAATAAAAAATAATCTCCGCATTAGCAGCTAGCCGTAGGCAGTACCCTCTTGCCGCCCCTTTTACCTTAGGGATTAATTCCGAATGTAGAACGGGACGTGAGAGTGTAACACGATGAATGTTTTTTCTTTATCGTTATCGGGCACAATATGGATATTTGTAATAAAATCATACCAATCCAAATACATAAGTGAAATTACATTACTTGAATTGATAAGTCTCACTGTTGGCACAAATCCTCTTGCAGCACTAATACCTGTCGAATCTTGTAATTCTGTTAGAGAATATCTCACTTTGTTAATTAATTGCTTCTCTTGTTTGATTTGTTCTGCATACTTTAAAAAAGAATACTATCCACATATTTCCAATAAGGAGATGAACATGATGACGTCGATGAATCATTTTCAATGCCAGAGTCTGACATTATGACTATATTTACCGCTACTTAAGCATATACTGATGTGATGAAAATATATTAAGTTATTACACTATATCCTTCTTTTCTGTCCACGAATTATGTGATTTATCTAAACCTAACCATTTAACTAATGCTCTGTTACCCTTTCTCATTATTACTTTCTCAACTAAATAGACATCTGGATATTTAACTTTCAATAGCTCATATTCGTAAAAGGTACCGTTAATTTCTTCTTTATTTTAAAAATTTCGTTAGACCAGTTAGGGGTGTATCCTCTTGTAAATACCGAACGATGTTTGCTTACCCGAACGAAATCATCAAGTTTATATTTCAGTATCGGATCAGTGGTTTTTTCGGTGACTGTACGAAGAAGCAAGTATTTGTTTTTCTTGTTTTCTTGTTGCATTTTTGGGCTTAAATCCAATCGTACTATGCTTAGTATCGTTATATTTTGAAACGATATTCGGTAAAATAGTTAACCACTTATAATTTCCTTGTAAACTGAATTGCTTCCACATCATGTTTTTTAAAGTTCTGTTCACCCTCTCCACGATACTAGCTTTTAAATTCGAATAAGAGCTGTAATGGTTAATGCTATATTGAGACATTAGTTCTTGAAAATTTTTATTATAAAATTCTTTTCCCATATCAGTTTGGAGATTTTTCGGCATATCTTTAGCTTCTGAAATAATTTGGTTCATCGCTTTGGTAACAGCTGCCCCATTTTTATTTTTAACTGGTTCCGCCCATACAAACTTTGAAAATGTATTTATTACCACTAAAATATATCTATAGCCTCTATTGAATTTAGCATAAGGAATCATGTCCACTAACTGTAATGTATCAGCTTGCCATAAGTCATTTAACCCCTTTATTATAACACGTCTTCTTCAAAATTTCGCCTAGCAGGTTTATGCAGCTCATGTACAATTTCTTCTTTAACTGTACGCATTTATCAACTGGACACTTTAAAACTAACTCTATAAACATTTTTCCAGTTTTCGATTTATTAGAAGTAGCGAACATTAGGGAATCATTTTGTATTAATGTTCGGTTCTCCGAATTTAAAGTGCTTACAGCTTCACCATTTACGTAAACTGTCGAATGATGCGGATAAAAATAAAATATCCTATCGATGATTGCTGTTTTTAAAGGAAACATATGTGTTATGGCCCCATGCTCTAAATTATAAGCATATTCAGCATTCGAGGCAGATATAGGACTTATTGCACCATATCTTCTAAATGTTAAAATTATATCATATGATAAATCTAATCTTTCTTGAAGACGATCAAAATAATATTTACTAATATGCCTGCCGAATTTATCTACTGGCATGTTTGTGGAGTGTTACTTATAAACAAAAAAATAAATCTTTAAATAACAAGTTCTTATTTAATTATTTTAGCCTCCCTTAATTCTTCGATAAATAAAATTTCATTGTTATGCCCAGTGTGACCCGCTAATTGAGATGCAACCAAAAGTTTAAGTCTGTCAATAAGTTCGTTGGGATCATCATAATAAATATGATCTACAGGGTTATTTGTTAAACTTAACATTCCAGAACCTTTAGCCGGCTGTTTAAACGATTGAGTTTTTTCTCAGTCTTGTGTTTAGCGGTGGTGGCGGCTTACTAAATGATGAAATTCTTGAAATATTTTTCGGTGCGGTTAATCCTTTTGCTTGTAAATATGGTTTAATTACCGTTAAATATTTAACAGATGTGGTTCCTTGAATTTGTTCATCAGATTTATGATTTTTTCGGTAGGCATTTGTTCGTTTTAATATATCCATATAGTGATCTAAATCTGTTTTATTATAACTCGGTGGATTTTTCTTGAAAAGTAATTCATAAAGTCCAACTGTTCCTGGGTAAATTAAATTCTGAAGTCGTACATCCTTACCAATAATTTCTAATTCAGAATTACCTATTGCAAATCTCTCCGTCGCGTCGGCGTCGAAGGATCATGTATTATCCCATGTTTATGATCAAATTGATGTTCAGTATCTCTAATGGATGCATCTATGTAGTATCTAGGAAGTTCATTGTAGCCTTCCAAATATTCCGTATATCCTGGTAGTCTTGACTCGTCTAGTAAAATTTGGCGACTATTTTCAACTGCTTCTTCAATAGCATCAGAACTATTATTTTCGGGTTCACTATTTAAAGTGCTATTATTTAAAAATGTATCTTCTAAAAACGTTACACCGTGAGTTGGAAGATATTGTTGATACGGATTTACAGGGGCTTTTCCCGGCGTAGAGACGTTTTTAAAAGATTTATTGGGTGATTCATTCTTTGTATAGAAATCTGGTTCATTTTTAATTGGAACTTCAGTTTTGAAATTTTCTATACATTTTTGTAAAGGATCTGTTATCGGTTTATATGCCTTCTCTAACTGCAGCTGAGATAGAACTGATTCAGTTTTTAATGCTCGATACTTCTTTCTTACAGCGTGCCTAGCCTTTACTAACTCTCTAGCTAATTTTTTATTCATGTTTTTTGCGGTAACTTTATAAACCATACTACTTTATTATACCTGGGTTTATATTAATATATTGTTTTTAATTAATAATTATAAAACTATCAAATCCTTTGCGGTATCTATCTAATTTTATTTCACAATCTTTTTCTATAATTAAAAATCCATATTTATGATTCCAGCAGATTTTGCACATTTCTTGAAATTCTCGAAAATTCATATCAGTATTAACATGACCATGATATATATGCCGAAGGTTTGTATCGTCCTGTTTGAATATAATTAGTAAATTTGCATTATCACGAATTAGTTGCTTCGGAATGGATGAATAGGTCTGACAAAGATAAAAACAATCTGTGTTTTTATGATGGCCAAAACAGAAATAATCTCGCATAATATTTTGATTACAGCATACAATATCATCGAAAATAACCACTGAATTCGGTTTTATCTCTTTGGGGGAAGTATTTCATCCCCACGTCTCATACTCGCAATAACCAATTTCCTTTAACGAACTAAATAAAATTCTCAAATATTCGTATTTCGGTTGATATAAAGACTTGGAGTATATGTACATATTTTCAAATCGCAAACCATTGGGGTGTTCTAACAAACTGATGATTACATTTGTTTTGCCGGATCCAGACCTTCCAACCACCAAGCCGCGTTTAGAACCACCACAAAAAAGATTTCCATGTTTCCGAAATACAGCTGCTGTCGATTCATCAAAATTTCTAATTGGTGGGGAAAATTTCTGCTTTTCTATTTTCATTGTAACTATACACTTTCTACTCTGTAACTGTTTAAAAATCACAAGTCACCATATATTTAAATGCTTAAAATGTAAACCATATTACTCAATCGCCATTTAACATATATATATATATATATATATATAATGTTACGCCAGGGCAGCTGCAAATTTAATCGGTATCAAATTGCCAAGAAGAAAGGGTCAGGTTTTTTAAATAGGCTTATAGACAAATTGCCCATAGAATTACACATACCTGGTTACAATTACTGTGGACCAGGAACGAAACTAATTAAGCGAATTTCCAGAGGCGATCAGGAAATAAATCCGTTAGATGAAGCTTGCAAAGATCACGATATAGCATAATATTCCAAGTTTAAGGATACTGAAAGAAGAAGTATAGCAGATAGAATATTAACAAATAAGGCGACAGATAGGCTTAAATCTTCGGACGCAAGTATTGGAGAAAAATTAGCAGCATTAGGCGTTAGTGGAGTTATGGGTGCCAAAAGCAAATTAGGTATGGGACTGCGTCATC
This sequence comes from Rhamnusium bicolor, assembly GCA_029963845.1. NCBI lineage: Eukaryota > Metazoa > Arthropoda > Insecta > Coleoptera > Cerambycidae > Rhamnusium > Rhamnusium bicolor. The sequence goes on from JANEYF010002947.1 coordinate 255,887, forward strand.
GCTATCGAAAAGGTAAAAGAATGAATTTTACTGAAGCTGTAAGAAGAGCTCGTAAAAGTGTAAAGAATTCAAATGATTCCAATTTGCACAAAATACCAAAAATGCACTTTCCTCGATAAGAAAAGCCAAGAAGGTGGCTGAACCAAAGAAGAGAATACTACCGCTTCCAAAAAGTGGAGGATTTTTACCATTAATACCCCTTTTCGCCTCCTTGGGGGTATTAGGAAGTATAGGAGGCGGCGCTGCGGGTATAGCAAAGGCTGTAAATGACGCCAAGGTAGCGAAACAGCAATTAGAAGAGAAAAAGAGGCATAATCTAGCTATGGAAGAAAAAGCAATCAGAAATGGATTATATTTGAAACCATATAAAAGGGGCTTTGACCTATATCTCGCTCCTTATAAAAAAAACTTCCAATAAAGCTACCTCGCCGGGCCCTATCAAATTTAGATTTGATAAAATTTGTGAAAGTATTGAAATTAAAACATTTTAGAGGTATGTTTATGCGAAACGATTTGCCGAAAAAGATTAACGAACATTAATGTGGAATCGTGAATCTTGATGATAAGGATCGCAATGGGTCACATTGGACCGCGTACAGTAAATCTATAAATGATATCATATATTTTGATAGTTACGGAAACTTAAGGCCCCTCTAGAATTAATTTCATACTTTTTCAGTGATGGTAGCTCCAATAATATTAGATATAATTATGAACGATTGCAAAATTTTAATTCCACAAACTGTGTTCATCTTTGTTTAAAATTTCTATATAACAATTGGACATAAAATAATCTTCTTATTTTAAATGTGTTTCTTTGAAGATCATGTCTTTTACCCTAGTTCTATCCGGAGATCAATCAACTTTAAGTGCAAATTTTAATCCACCAATATATTTGAAAGATAATGCAGAGTATGCTATAGGTCTTACGAATTTTGAGTCGTTTAATGTATTACCTAATATAGATGAAAAAAATAATAAATTTTATTATGGTACCAATAGTCATGTAGAAATTCCTATTGGGTCGTATGAAATTCAAGATATAAATGATTATTTAAAATACCATCTTCATGCGAAAGGTCTATATATAAGCATTAAAGCCAATAACAATACGCTAAGATCGGTGGTTAAGTGCTCAGAAAAAGTTATATTTACCGGCAATTCTATAGGTAAATTATTAGGATTTAAAAACCAAGAAATACCAGCAGATAAATCAGTATCTTCAGACTTTCTTGCCGAAATCATCAAAGTGAATTCTCTATGTATAGATTGTAATATTGCAATTATGTTATTTCAATGGAAAACCTGTTCATATAATTCCCACAGTAGCACTAGGCTATAAAATAGTAGAATCACCACAAAATATTATATATTTCCCCGTTTGCGTTCAAACTATCACTAATATAACCATTAAAATATTAGATCAAGAAGGCGATCTTGTCAATTTCGGAGGTGAAGCCGTTACGATAAGACTGTATATAAAACGTCTTAGTCATGGTAGTAAGATACAATAGATTAACCAATAAGGCGGTGATGACGTTAAGAAAAAAGTGCTATAAGAAAAAACAAAACAAAGTAAACGTTAGTAGTAAAATCACCACCAAGCAGTTAACAGCCGAAAATCGTCTTTGTCTACAATCTTTTGGATATCAGATGAATTTATAAAAATGGATGTAATAAACGTAACAGAGAAACTTTTTGTGGATAATACAATAGTAAGTTCTCAAATACATACATATGAACCGTACTTACCCTCAAAATTAGGATATAACGATAAAATAGTAATACCTATTCAAGTAGTCGATAAATTTACTTTACCATGTGAAAGTTTTTTGTATATTGAGGGGGAAATTAACAAAAAATGACGGTACCTTAAGTGATAAATTGAAATTTATAAATAATGGGATACCCTTTCTTTTTAAAGTAATTCGATATCAGCTGAATGGAATCACTGTAGACACAGTCCGAGATCTGGGTTTAACTTCCACATTAAAAGCAAACTTATCATATAATTCTAACGATAGTATTAGGCTTCAAAATGCTCGATGGTTTCCAAAAATGAAAGGCATAGACAGTATTTTAGTCGATAACAAAGGATGCCTCAATGTTTGCGTTCCTCTTAAAATGTTGATGGGGTTCTTTGAAGACTATAAAAAAAATATTGGTTAACGTTAAACAAGAATTAGTTTTACTACGTAGCAGCGATGATTTAAATACTGTAATTAGCACTGAAGCCACTGATGTACCAAAAGTAGAAATAAACAAATTATCTTGGAATGTACCTCACATTTCCGTAGGTATTCCACAAGAGTTCGCATTCACAAACCTCATTGACAAGAATGCTGATATAATATTAGGATTTAGAAGCTGGGAACTTGTCGAATTTCCTGAATTACCGGAAAACAATAGACATAACTGGCCGGTAAAAACGACAACTAAGCTTTAAACACCTAGACATGTTATCATAGCTTTTCAAACCACTAGGAGGAATAACGTGGCGAAGGATATGAGCAAATTTGATAATTATTGCAATCTAAGAAATATTAAGGTATTCCTTAATTCTGAGATATCCCTATAATGATCTCTATCTGGATTTTAAGGAACACAAATTTGCATCCTTATATGAGATGTTCGCAAAATTTAGACAATCATGTTATGGACTTCAAAACGAACCTATATTCACGCCTACAGAATTTAAAGATATAGCACCAATAACTTACATCGATTGTTCACATCAAAAAGAATCGATTCAATCTGGCCCTATCGTCATGAGAGTAGAATTTGAGACCAGTGAAAATATTCCTAAGAATACGTCTGCGTATTGTCTAATTTTACATGATAAATTAATAAGTTATAATCCCTTAACGAAAATTGTTAAACAGCTTTAAAAGAAATGACTTGAGTCTTTTCTACATCATTTTTTATATGATTTTGAAAGAGAATCAATCATGACATTAATAATAGATGTGCAAGGTTTTAAAATTGAAAATAATGAATTTATAGTTAAGTAACTTGCTGCTTATGATGGGAATAAAATATGTCACTATATTTTTAAACCACCATTTACTATGAATAAATTATTAGCACCCTTGCAAAAACAAGCTAGATGGTTAATGGAAAATCATCATTGTATCGATTGGAACCAGGAATATACACCACTTTACCACTTTGAGAGAATATTCTTGCCGAAATTTTGGAGGGAGCAGACACTGTTTATGTCAAAGGAAAAGAAAAGGAAGATTACTTGAGAGGATATTCATCTAGACCCATTGTCGAATTTGAAGAACAGCCAAATATTAAAATATCAAAACCGCTTTGTTTAAATCATAAAAAATCTTTGTGTATGCGCCTTATCTAATGTTTTATTCCTATATAAAAACTTTTTATGAAATAAATATATTTATGTTATTAATAGTTTTTAAATTACTAACAAATAATAATAATAAACAATGTAATAAAACTTACCTCATACTTTTTATTCCTATTTCTCGATTTGTGTAAACGTAGCTGAAATTTTTATATGATGAAAACGAAAAGTCATTTGCATAATGAAACAGTCCAGACCGACAAGTCTAAACAGGTCCATAATTCCCCATTGCCGCGCGATCCCAGAAATGGCCGTGACCCTCATGATGGCATTCCAATTTCCTTTTTGCAGCGTGACGTACTGTTCAATGAAAATTTTACCATTGTAGCGTGACCTACTTTCAATGAAATAACCTCGCCATGTCATGATACTCTATTACCATACTTCCCCATGTGTCGGAGAACTGTTCCCATGATAAGTGTCGGAGAACTCCATTTGCCTATCTACTCAAATTTCATATTATAACGAAATGGATTTTATGAATTTTTAGACATGAGGATCTAGTAAGTTTAAGGTAGAACATCGTTGAATATTTAGTGCAATCATTGCACCAGGGGTGGCTTCAGGGGTGGCTTCAGGGAGGGCTTAAAAGAAATTTTTTTTGGTCGAATCTAAAGATACTACGAATAAACATTGTTTAGGGTGGAAATTCGTATGTGATGACTAGAAGTACTTACTATTGAGATGAATCTAACCCCGAGCCCGATTTTTACTTATATTCTGCCAACTAATGTATTTCATTTTTGTTGATAAATAAGCGTATAAATATTTCAGTTATTGTCTACTTTCATTAATTTTAAAATACAACGTCGACAGGTAATAGAATCCATCAAAAATTTATTCTAATTAATCCATCAGAATTTAAAACAAAATCATGAAAACTTAAAAATAATAAGTATAAAACTTAAATACCAACGTAAAAATATACACTATTCACTTTCTTCATCCAATTCAAATACATATTTATTAATAAGTAGTTTTTCGCTCCGTCTGTACGTGGAGTTCTTGCAGGACTGTTGCCCCATGCAGCAACATGAATAGATGTATGGAATATTCTTTTTTTTACAAGAACAAACCTTACTGCCGTAATCTAAAACAAAAGAATTCCCCCATAAATTTTTAAAACATCAAATATTTAATGACTTCGCAATCAGAAATTACATATCCGTATTGTGTTATTTTCGACTCAAAATACACATTTTTGCAATTATACTCGTATTATGAACCGAAGAAAGAAATTAAAGTTACAAACATTTCAAACAACTATTTTAGTATCACCTTTTTTACATCGGCAAGTGGTTAATATGGCGATATCTTCTGGAATAGCTGGTAAATTTCCCAAAATTGGTATTACAGTATTGTCGTCAATTTTCCAGCCATGTTTTGATATGTCTGGCAACTGAGGTCTAGGAATTAAACTATTTAACCATATTTTTGTTTGGTAATGAACTCTTGAACAGTGGTAATATAAACTGTTTTCAGTTGGAGGTAATTGATTGATTGTTCTTGAAATTGACAATATTGATCTTAAATCATCGATCGACGACACATTGCCTTTATTGCTATACAATTTTATAACAAAAAGATCCATTCTATTGAATAATTCATTACTGAAATCGTCTATACCTACGGACTCAAGTAACTGGTGATTTGAAAGATACATTTTCCAGTACATCTTTTTGCCTAAACCTCGAAATTGACTAGTGGTATCGCAGCCTGTTAAGCAATGAAAAGCTGGCAAATTTTTTAAAAGTAATGAGTCCATACTAATTTCATGAACAGGAATAAATCGAATGGAATCGTTATTACCAACTTTCATCCAAATTTCGGGCGTCAAACAGTTTTTAAAATAAGATAAAAGAACTGGCACATCTGTATCTCTACAATCTATTATACATCTTTTATAACCTGCTTTTTGTGCAGATAAAATATGTAGGAGAATCCTTGTGTCCGCTTCTTCATGTGTTGAGCTCAATAAGTCATCTTCAAGACAAAAATTAGTTTTATAATTTAGTATGGATGAAAATCCGCCAAATTATAAAAAACGTACTTCTGTTCTTCAAGAAGTAAATAATAGTTTGCTACTGATATAATAAATTGTCATAAAAACCGTGAGTATCTTTAGGTAACACCGACTTGAGATCTTGCAAATGTAGCCATTTTTCTTTTCTAATTTTACATGGGCCCTTGAATAATGCTGGATAATCATCGATAACTGGCATACACTTTGGTCTAACTGGCAAATCAATATAAGGTTCTTCATAAGAAAGCTTAACTTTGATCTCTGAAGTAGGCAGGGCCTCATATTTGATGCATTTTTTATCTGTTACAACTGGATCAAAGGTTTTCCTTCCAGGTCTTATAGAGGTATATCGTAAATTTTTGGAGTCTGAGTAGTTTTTAAAAAAATCATGTTCAAGTATTTTAACGTCATAAGGCTTTGAGGTCACTCTACATTCTTTGGAGACCGTGCAGTAGTCACTTGGTAGATGTATCTCTCTATTTTTAAGTTTTCGTTCTATTAAGCTGTGAACCGAGTCACATTCCATTTGGGTGTGACCCGGTTCGATACTTTGAAAAATTGTACCTGCATTTTTAATAGCAAAATTAAGCAATGCATTTGCCAAAACATTAGGTTTGTTCCAACAGCAGTCTCGGACGAGTTTGGAACAGTCAGAAATATTCCCCAGTTAAGTTTTAATGTAAATACAGTGAGCTTAGCGTATAAGAGGCAACTGGACGAATATTTCTGACGGTTTCAAACTGGTCCGAAGCAGCAGTTGGAACAAACCTATTATTACAATTTTGAAAGCCGCAGCCATCTGAATAAATCACTATAGGCAACTTGGATGTTGTATTGTTTCTAATATGAGCTGTCAATTTCTCTTCATCAATATTATTGTACTTATATGAGAAGCACACGTTGCATTGATCTTTCTTCGGCTTGAACAGAGAAAGGTTTTTTTCATGAAATATTTTTGTAAAAATTTTTCTATTAAGAGGCCGTTGGTCATCCTTTTCTTTGCAGAGGTCGACGTATATTTTATACAAATCACTTAAAGTATGAAAACATTCCTCTAAGTACAGTTTAGAAGTGTCTCTTCTGCAATAATGAGCTGGTAGCTTGGGCAACTGGTCAAAGAAATTCCTAAGAAATTTGTACTGGTTGGTGTATCGCTCTTTACTAACATTGATTTAATTGTTTGATGTTTCAGAAGTCATACCATACAAACTCTTACTAACCCATACTTGAAGAGTCTTGTAACCTAAATCTAATGTATTTATTAACATTTGCCTACAAACTTGCAGACGTTGATCTCCACTATTTAAAAAATAAGTATAAGTACCTCGTCTTCTAGATTCCTCTTTTCCTCTAGCCGTATTTCCTTTGATTACATTTGAGGACACAAACACCTTTATTTGACTCCAGTCCATGTCTTTCCAAAATTTGTTAAAAATATGTTTTGTCGGACTTCTTTCATAAATTTAGAACAATTTCTTTTTAGGCTTTTCCTACATACTATGGAGCTGCAGGTAGGTTTCAATTTTCTTTCTGTTCTGTTCATGTCATGTTTCATCTTTTCACCTTTCTTTTTTACTATATCCAAGGTATGCTTTACCTTCTATTCTCAGTTTCTTATTTTTTTAACCGTTTCCATTCATCCGGATGTGCTACCTTTCTTCTTTTTCTGGCTTTATTTATTTCCTCAACGTTTCCTATTTCCATAACTTCACCAGAAAGTATTATACTCAATGTATTTCCTTTAAGTTCACTGCCGAGATCACTGCTATCAGAACCGATTTCTTCTTCCGATGAAGGTTTGTAACATGATGACACATCTGAATCAATATTGGCTTCATCACTACTATTAATTTCGTAGGGCACAAGAGTTGTGTGCTTAATCAAACCTAAAAGAAAAAAATAATCTAAAAAAAACTAACAAAAACATAAATTTTCAAAATAAAAGTAAAAAAATCATCATCATGTTTAAATTAATTTAAATGATAACCAAAGTTGATATTAGTTTTGTTCTAGCAAGCAATCCACAACTGTTTTCAACTGGTTTGAAGTATCGCCCTGCTAAATTTTCAATACAGCCACCTGATACTACATTTCAACCCAGTTGAAATTCGTTGTTGATTGTTTGCTAGAAGAAATCTTATATAATTTCCCTTACCTTGATTTAGATTAGCTACAAGTTCATTTTCAGCTACTCTAATAACAGAACAGTCTCTGCGTTTAATACTGTCTTGTTCATCCAAATGAGTTAAGATACTAGAATCATTTTCTGATTGACCACTGATTACAGCTGTATTTTCAATTGGTTGCTCGGTAAAACTATGCTCAAGTTCTAAATTAGTCTCAAGTTCAATCGGTAGCTGCTGATATTGGATAAAAACATTGTCTTGACTCTGAATAACTAAATCGTGTTCATTTATATCATCTAAACCAGGTATGGGACAGTAATAAATTGTAATTACAATTTTGGTCTTCTATTTGGACGCTTTGATTATGTAATAACAGTCGGTTCGCGCCGTTGTATTTTCAGAGGTGTGCAAAATTTCTATATTATTTTGTTGTGGCATTAAGTCGTTCTCCATTATAATGGGTATATTCTCAATATCAAACAAGTTTGTACTATTTGCCTTTAAAGTTTTCACATATTTTTTTTTATTAGACTCAGACTCGTTTTTTTCTTCCATATTTACCTTAGCTAAAATCTTTCTCCCTCTAGAATTCATTATTGCAATACCTCCTATTACGCCTATCAATATACCACTAGGAAGAATTTATTTATATGCAAAAACTCCTATCTGCAAGTACAAAAACATCCAAATTTAGCTGGTTTCCGGTTGAAATATAAGATTATTTTTGGTAATTAAACATTCTTAGTCATGCAAAAATAAATTTTAAACAAAACACTTACCTTTAAATCCTTCAACACAAACAAAACAAGAAAAATCAAGGAGCCCGAAATTATACGTGTCAATTCCCGTTTACAACTGCACTTTTCAGCCGTCATCCTGCAGGCATAGTGATCAGTGACATCGGTGAGAGATCAGCCATTTTAATTTTGTATTCGTTTGTTTTTTCTTATTATTATATTTTTTAGGTGCCTCCGTTCCTTTACAGGCCTTATTAGATCATACTCTGACCAGGCTGGGTGAAACAATAGATTTTCCCGAAAATGAAGATTTCAATGAAGTATATAAAAATGTCGAATTGATCTGCAAGTGGGGCTGTGATGGATCATCTGGGCACAGCGAATTTATGCAAACCCCGAATAAAAACGTTGAATCAGATGAACGAGCTGATGGAACAATATTTGCAGATGCAAATTTGTTTTTATTTTCATTGGTCCCCCCTCTAGTAGTTGCAACTTATTGCAACTACTAGAGACACTAACATAAAGAGAATATTCTGGAAAAACTCAAGTCCATCATCCACTCGTTATTGTCGGCCAAACACTTTTACATACCGAAAGGAAACCAACATACTTACAAAGAAAAAAGTAGCAGAAAAGGAAATTTCAGAATTAAAACCTCCTAGAAATGTTGATCCATGGGAGGCCTTTTATTGTGAATTACTGCCTACTTTTCACTATGATCGATGGTAAGGTAATAAATACCCTGACTAAAACTTCCAGTCAGACTTGCTTTCTGTGTAATTGTAAACCAAAGGGCATGAATAATTTGGCTAAAATAAAAGAGTACTCAGGAGGAAAACTTGGAATATGGCCTCTCACCTTTGCACTCTTGGATTAAGTTTCTTGAATGCATTCTTCATATTTCTTAGAAGTTAGAGCTTCAAGCTCCAACTGTACGAAATGCAAGCATTGAACAGAAGTTGCGAATTGAAGAGAAAAAAAGAAATTCAGAATCGACTTTGGAAGGAAATGGGACTCAAAGTTGACAAAGTGGTGCAAGAGATGGGACTATCAAATACCGGAAATGTTTCACGCAGATTTTTCAGTAACGCAGCAAAAGCTGCGGAAATAACTGGGGTGGACGTGGAGTTAATAAAGAAATTTGGAACTATTCTGACTGTGCTTTCGAGTGGCCATGAAGTGGACCCTGAGAAATTTGACAACTTTGCAAAAGACACTACAGCATATTATGTACAGATGTATAAATGGTATCACATGCCCCCAACTGTGCACAAAATATTAATGCACGGGTCACGAGTAATCTTACACAATATGCTGCTTCCAATGCTTTCTGAAGAAGCTCAGGAAGCACGCAACAAGGATTACAGACGGTTTCGACAGTATCATACCAGAAAAATGACATGAATGTTAACTACGAACGATTTAATGTATATCTCGGGTGAGCTGGCAATACCTCCTATCTCAATTTTTTACGGAAATGAGTTTTTGGTGTCTTCCTTATCTCTACTTAAGTGCGCATGTATTCATAAAACTCCTATATGAAAATAAATCTATTTATTTCTATAATTTGTCCTTGAAATTTCTCCCACTCGAACGGCGCGCCACGTTCTCCACTAGCCACAGAACCAAAAGCTTTGCACCTCTTGATAGTGACAATTTTCTGACACTTTTTGGCCACAGTTGAAAACCCATACTCGTCCATGTTAAGAATAGTAGGTGCGTCAATATTATGCCTGCCACACAATTTTTCCAACAAGTCGAAAAACTCATAAATATTTTCTTTATTAAATCCTTTAATCCTATTAAGTGAGGTGGATTCAGGTTGACGCAACGACAAGTTTCTATGTCTCCTCATGAACTTGTAGTACAATTTTTTTCTGCGATTTTCTTCTCTATTAAACTGATGAGAGATGTTATTTTTTTCCGCCAAATCAAAAGCAAGTTTACGAATATCTCGTATTGTTAAGCCAAAAAGGTACTCCGGGAATTCAATTATACGCCCAGCAAGTAATGTTTCTAGATCTTGATCAAATGTAGGATTTCTTCCTAACGTCTTCTTTGTTTTATTTGTATTTCGGATATGACGGAGTAGAGTTGATTTTGATATATTATAATCACGACCACATTGATTTAACCCCTTTCCACCAGTGGTATATGCCCTTAAAACCATTTTCATATCCTCCGTTGACCACTTGCCGTAATTTCCCTCTTTGACATCTACATAAAAAATAACAATTCATTCAGTTCCAAAAAATATAAACCAGTTGCCCAAATTGAACCGGAGTTCAATTTGAGAAACTCTTACGGGTCCAATATGAGCAACCACCGGTAAATTTACATCATAACCTTAAATTTTAAAAATAAGAAAATTGAAAAATATTTTGAAGGGTCGTTAAATACCCCAATTCACGTACTATTTCATACCAGCACTGAAATTTTTCTTACCTTGAATATTTGATGTATTACTTCCTTAGATAAACACACAAAAAAGTTACATTGAGATATGCACGTGGCAACAGTTACGCGGGAAAACTACTATGACAATCACATCGTGCAGTGCGTTACCGACATTAGATCCACTTAACTTGCTCGTGTGTAGATGGCGCTACTTACATTAAAACTTCAAACACACGCAGTGGTTTAATTTAGGTGCCGGTTCAATATGGGAGCCTTTATCATATATATATATATATATATATATATATATATATATATATATATATATATATATATATATATATATATATATATATATATATATATATATGTTTTTCAGGTTTTCGCGGGTGGTGAATGCTAAATTCGTTTTCCGGGTAACTCCCGCGTAGGGGATAGGCCCCGAGAGGGACCGTGGTTGTCTGAACGACGTCTCCAAGATCTCCATCTGCCATCTTCCAGGTTCTAACAGATAACTGCTTACTGCGGCTTCCGGTAACTCGAACTGAAGAAATTTCAGTTCGAGTTACCAGAAGCCGCAGTAAGCAGTTATCTGTTAGAACCTGAAGATGGCAGATGAGATTCTGCCGAAACGTCGTTCAGACAACCACGGTCCCTCTCGGGGCCTATCACCTACGCGGGAGTATACCCGGAAAACGAATTTAACAATATATATATATATATATATATATATATATATATATATATATATATATATATATATATATATATATATATATATATATATATATATATATATATATATATATATATATATATATAACCGGCACTTCCACCACATGTCACGTATGGCGTATGGCACGAAGGGTTGGTGTCAGCCCCAAACGCCGCATACCAGCTTTGGCCATCCACCACGGAGCCTCCACCGTACGCCACGCTGGAGTTGACCACCCCATCGCTCCATACGTTAATTTATAATGAAATATTAAAATATTACTCGCTTGGCAATGGAGAGGTATCATTAGCACTTTTGGTTAATAAGTGAAGGGGAACAAAATAAGATAGTGGTAAGATATATAATTTAAATACAATTTATTAAAGATTAGAACAAACAAATCATACTTACACCTAAACCCCACAAATACACTTCACCATCCCCCGGCCAGGCCATCGCCCGGGGCGGAAGATGCGTCACCCTCAAGACAACCATTCAACCCTGAACAGACCTAAAAAGTAACTGACTAGCATTTCTACTTTCATTCCTGGACTCGCCTTCAGTTTCCCTTAGTCAGCATTAGGACACTTACTTTGTCTCAGGTCATTGTTATACTTTATGCTGTTCCAGCACTTTGATTACCATTGTGAAATGCTCTACTTTTATATCGCATGTTGAAACTAAATATTTTAATATTAATTCATATACAGGGTGTGCTAATCAAGAGAAGTTATTCATTTATACGATTTACTATAATGGTATATCCTTCTGTGTGACACATCTCCCCCTGCCCATGAAAGCTGGCCCCCAGCTTTTAAATTTGAACCAACAGTAAACAAAGATAATAATAAAAAAATTCAAATAATTTTACCAAATACATAAAAAAAATAAATCAATGCAACATGGGAACTATAGAGCCAACTGGCTATTTTTACTCACACCTAAAAAAAATATGAATAAATTCTTTTGATACTTAAAACATGTGCTCATAACTGTGTTTTGAGGTTAAATGAATATTGTAATATTAAATTTTCAAAAAAACAAAAAATAAATAAAAATGAAATAGTATCGTAATCGCTAACTGCTGCGAGTAAAATGTCAGTTATGTAAACCTGTTTTAATTGTGGTCAGAGTTTGTTATTCAAGTAATAATAAAATGTTTTGGGCAGCAATTCAAAATTGTCTCACACTACAAAAGTCGTTGGCACAAAATTGTTGTAGCACTAATTTCTCAAATTATGTTCGACCACACTTACACTATTGTCCTTCCACGATCAAAATGTCTTCTTAATGTTTTTCACCTCCTCACTGGAAAAACGAATTTGGCTTTCATTTTTTGGGACCGCGATGTGCAACATGTGGTACCTTGGGGACTAGAAATTCATGCAGGAATGCTTACATCATTCGTAATGACCTGTAACTCCACAACCAATAATTTTCGCCAATTTTCTTAGTTACCTCCGCCTATGACCTCCAGATGTACGTGTTAGCAAGATGACCAGCCAGTCTTGTATCTGGTCCAGGAAAACTCCGACGGGGGAAACCCACCTTTAAATATTGGTATCCGTCAAATATACTCCGTTTTTGTGTAGAGTCCATGTGTCGTTCTTAAAGAGTTGTGTTTATAGGGGCAAGCTGCAGTGCTGGGACATGGAAAATTCGGTAGAAATTATTCACACATGTGAATTACCCACAGTTACAATGGGTTAGGGAAAAAAATGCCTTTGAGAATTTGTCCTACTGACAGCTTGGAAAAAAAAATAACAGGAGAACTCGTGCGGAACAGGTACAGAAAGCATCCTTTACAATGTTGGCATCAATAGGTCCTGTTTCCTTGAATATTTTATTGGTTGGAGACTGGTCACTACGTTTTACAGATGGTGTCGTCTGGCCCTCGGCTTTTCTTTTCATCTTTATTTCCATTCTGGTTGTGCCTCGTGCTCGTGGTAGTGTGTTTACATGAAAAAATGTAATAAAACCCAAGACAATTCTTAAAAAACATAATTTTGTTACATAAAAATAAAGGTAAACATAAAGAAATTCCAATTCAAAGAGGATAGTAAAACACATCTCACTTTTATTTGAAAAATATACGTACATGTTCTAACAACTTCAGAAAAAAATTAAATATCAGACCCCTTTTTTCTTTAAAAAAACAATATAACTTTTCCTATTTGTTCCCAATGTTGCTTTACTCTAGTTAATAAATGAAAATAGAACAATTTCTCGTATCAAAATGTTGTATACTTATTGAACAACTTAGTCAACTCAAATTGATTAAACAGAATACTTTGTTTTACTTTCATAATTTCGGTCTTAACTGTTGATGAGGACCGGGGTTCAAAAAAAAAATTTTACTCTTTTCAACCTGACTGACTTTTAATATTTTACCACTGTAAAAAAAAATTTACCCGTTCCATAATTTTTTGGGATTACTATTACATAAAATATCAATTTCTTCTTGGTATGTTACATAGTCACGTTTTCCTTTTTATTCAACAAAACAACAAAAAAAAATGTTTTACAGTGTGCGTTGTTGTGGGTGAGTTGCTTCCCTAGGATTGCTATCTATGTTTCCTATACTACGCCTATGTCGGCGAAACCAATACAAAAAAAACAAATATTAAGAAATCCAGCCAGACTAAAATATATATTTAACTTTCTGACCAAATACATACAAATTGTTAAATCTCATACAAAAATATGAGGGCACATTACTTTCTCTAAAAAAAATTCTTGTGATCCAAAATTTTTCTTAAATCTTCGAAGCTTTACTTCGATGAATGAAATAATATTCTGAAATTTTACATTTTAAACTCGTTTTTTTTTTAATTATAACTTATTCTCCAATAATCTCATTGATCGCTTAACCATTCTTAAAAAAAAAAATGCTTCCAACAGGCACATGTTTTCCTCTTCTAAAAAATTTAAATCTGTATATAGAGAATTACTTTATCTGTATAACCCATCTTTCTACTTTAGACTTACTTTTTATACTTGATAATTACCCAACTGAAGACTGAATACTGTCTGATCTTGACTATACCTTGTTTAATTGACAAATTCGATAAATGACTTGTTGACATAAATGAAAATTATATAGATCATTATACTTTACTACTGTTGGTGGAACTTTATGTTTACCGGTCTGCATTGGACAAGGGCAGTGTTAAGTAGTCGGCTTAATTTGTCGACATTCCTTAGTATTACATAATATATTGTCTTTCTTTCCCCTTCCTTTGAATCATCCACTGTATTTATTTATCAATCATTCAAATTTGACCTTTATTTTCAAAATTTCAACTTTTCTCACCTTTACCATGACTTGACCTTATATAGGTTTCAAAAAAACAAAAAAAATTCCTACTTTGAGTATACCGTGGGTGGTTAAACTATTGTTTTAAATGTGTGTGCACGTACTTGTATCATTAAATGAATTTTGCTTGGACAAGGGCGGTGTTAGGTAGTCGGCTATTTGCTTTGCCATTTATCTAGCAGTAATCCTGACTCCTAGCTTAAATCGCCCAGCAACATTGCGTCATAACCAAATCAACTACTCTGGTCCAATTGGAATTTATCAAAAAAAAATTATTTCCCTCTACACACCCGATTCGGTATTAGATAACTTGAAACTTACTTTCTTCCCCACCTTATGAAGGCTTAAGACTTATTAAAAATTTCAAACTTTTTGTTTATACAAAAAAACTAGTCTCATATTTACCTGTATGAGAAAATCTGGGTACCATTCTGTACAAAAAAAACGCCTCTCATATCTACCTATATGAGGAAACCTTGGTACCATACTATACAAAAAAAAACGCATCTTATATCTACCTATATGAGGAAACCTTGGTACCATAATATACAAAAAAAACGCATCTCATATCTACCTATATGAGGAAACCTTGGTACCATAATAAACAAAAAAAAACGTACTCCATTTTTTAACAACTACTTTCCCGGCTATGTGCCACGATGAACATTGAATTACAGAAAAAAAGAATGTTTGTTTGTCTTATATCTGTTCAATTTTGAACAGAACCCCAGGGTATCCTTGATTACCCAATTATCATGCTGTCTGCGACAGGGTTGACGTTCAGTTCTTTTTTGAACCTTCTTCCACGTCCTCCTCATCTTAAGCATTTCACGCGTACCATATCATCATAAATCTTTCATTAAAATCATCATAAAACTTCATAAAATATCATCACGAAACTTCATCATACTCTCTATAATACTTACGAACCTCTACGCGCATTGTATAAAAACTCTCGGTACCATACATCATTATCAATTCATTAACTCATCACAAAACTTCATATATCATGCTTCCTACGACAGGTCTGACGTTCAGTCCTTTGCGACCTTCTTCCACGTCCTCCTCATCTTGAGCATTTTCCGCAAATTATATAAAAAAAATCTCGGTACCATACCTCACATTTTATCTTATTAAATCATCATTATTTATATATCATAAAACCTCTCATATTATTTCTCATATTATCTCTCATATTATTTCTCACATTATTTCTCATATTATTTTTTATATTATTCCTCACATTATTCTTATAACAATTCTCAAATCATTTCTCATATTACAAAAATCACACAGCACATCAACTGGTACTATTACATCATCAACTAACTTTCATCCATATATCATTTAATAAGTCTTAATTTAACCTTTCTTACTGTCAACTCTCATTTGTTGGGTAACAATACAAAATACAACTAACATATCTGCTTCAAATATTTGTTATTTTCCTAGTAATACTTTTAATACTTTGTGCCCCTCATTGTAATTATTACCTCCCTTTCTTTTGATCCTTCAATTATCTTTAAAAAAAAATATATGAGTATCCAAAAATATCATCCAACCCCATCTTAAAAAAAAATATTTCGTTTGTTATTCAAAAATTTATAAATAGAAAAATATTACGAATTATAATTCATTAGTTTATCATTCGCTCTAATCAGTTCAAAATCAGCAAAAAAAAATTCTATATACGCTCTAAATGCGTTTAGATTATCAAAAATGGAAGATAAAAAAATGCGTAAACTTGCACCTCACTGAAAAATTATTGTACTATTTATAAAAAATTATTAGTGCATCCCACGAACTTTCTTTGCATATTTTCCAATCCTTTGGCAATAAGACATACATCCGCTACTTTCTCATTTATTTTGATCACTCTGGCAGTTCAGACTAAAAAAATATGACTAAATTTCTTAATATTTTTGTTTGCGGCAGTTAAGCAGCTGAAGAGTTATTTTTTGGCTCGAAGTAAATTTATTTTCATATAAAGTGTTAATATTTTAGTTTAATTCTTTTTTGTTCAAAGTAAAGATATTCATAAAATAATTCTTTTTCTATTTAACCTTTAAACCTTACTGTGCATTTTTAAGTTATCTTTAGAATTAACCACTGCTAGTAAGTCTTAACTTTTTTTACGAGATTTTTTTGTATACTTAATAATGTATGTATTTTAATATGATTAAATCGAGTTCAACTTTACTTAATTTCTTTAAAGAATGTAAACAATTTTGGAGCCTAAATAAGTTTTTCATTTTTGAATTAAAATATATCTCGAAATTTCGAGTGCCTTAAAAAAATACCAAGCATTTTTGACAAAAAAACATTTTTTAATGTTAATAATCTTCAAATAATTAACTAACTATATTTTTGTTAAAAGTTGACACTGACGAAAAAAATATTGTTATATACAGGGTGATCAAAAGTTGTGAGTTGCAATAGCCCACATTCAAAATTATTTCGTTATACTTCAATAGTTTAATATTTTAAATACCATTAGAATAGAAATTAAAACCTTTAGGCATTGTCTCAACCATTTTTTTTAAATTACACAAAAAAACACATTGATTTCGAAATTACTTCATCTGATTTTAAACTTTACTAAATTAATATTATGATAGGAAAATACCTGAAACTGAGTTGCGTACTTATGACGACTTCAAATTAAAATTTTTCCACTTAAGTCGTGTACCATTATAACATATATATTACCTTAACTTTTAGAATACCAGTGAACACAGATACCCCTGCAACAATCTTTTAGTAATTACTTATTGTAGATGAACAGAATATTTAAGAATTATTGACACAATACAATACCAAAGTAGTGAGAGAAAAAAAATTAAGGAAGTTTACCACTCAAAATATATATTTTATATTAACATTTATTATTATTGAAAATAGGAGAATATTTATATGCAATGTCACGACTATCTTATATTAATAGTCCTGACGGCGTACTTGGCTGCACAAGGTTAGGAAATAAAGGGCGTAGTTAGAAAGTAATGCCATGTTTTTATTTTAGCAAATGTATGTATCATTACATAACAACAAAGAAATAAAAAAACCAACAATCGAAATAAAATAACACACATTATATCGGTCTTACCAGTTGAAACCGTAGTGGAGATATACTACTTTCTCGTTTTTTTTGGTGCTAAAAATTGAGTGTAAGTGTGAAAATTGAAAGTGATTTAGTGATTAATATGTTGACACATTATTTTTTTTGGATAATTTTCTGAAGGTAGATATAATTTTATTCTAATTTAACGGCGATCGTTCGCGGCGAAAATGCGAGCAAGCGTTGTGGGATTGTAGGAAAAGAGTTTTTTGTGGCTACGCCGTGGTGGCCACGCCGTGGTGGCCACCCTTCTAGGTGAAAATGATATAAAACCGACCTGTCCCATGGCAAGAACGAATGATCTTTTGATTGTATTAATATTAAAATAATAATATACTTACAATGTTCAAACTATCGTGTGTAGATCTTTTATTGTCCTCTAAACAACGTAAAAATGCATCCATTTCCTTAAACCATTTAACAGTGGGGATATAAACATCATCAGTTCCCGCTCGCGACATCATAGAGTCCTTTATTTTCTTTTTTTCTTGGGAATAAGTTGATCTTAATGTCCGTATTTTGTTTTTAATTTCGGGTGTTCCAAATCCTTCAATTCCCATGATTTCCTCAATCTCCTCATAAGCTGCTACCCGGGCTTGTCTATTCTTATATATGGCAGCCCTTGTATCCCACAAGCATGGTCTTTCACGATATTCCTGCACAAACTTTATTGTCGTTTCTTCGTTTCAACGAGACGTCATGTTTACACTATCTATATGCACTGTCTACTGTACTTTACTAAACTGACCTGTCTACACTTGCTTATTCACCGTTTAAGTTGCTGCTAAACAGAGTGGGGGAAGCCACTTGCTCAAATAAATAGAAACCGTTTCTATTCACTTGACTAAAGGCTCTTAGACACGAGTAAACGTGCAAGTTCAGTAAGCATGCAAGTAACTTGCTCAAGTCATTTGAATAGCAAACCTTCTACACTATGCATGTTACTTGAACGGTTTCAGACAGTAGTGTTTTTCGAACTTTACCAAAATGTTTCGTTACCGTTCTAAAATGTTTCGTCGTAGTGCAAACAAAATTAATTTACAACTAGTAAAATCACTTGTGAATAATATTGTACCTGAACTAATAGATCTGGCTAAACAAGAAATTATCAAATTAAAACAAAAGAGACTATGGGTGCGGAATTGGATTGCAAGAAAGAATATATATGGAGGTTCAAAATTAATTAGAGAACTCCGCACCGAAGACCCAGCAGAGTTTCAGTCTACATTGAGGATGACAACTGAAAACTTCGGTGCCTTGTTGAATCTTGTCAGCGATATGATAACAAAATCAGATACTATTATGAGACAAGCTTTACCAGTCAGACTGAAACTTGAAATAACATTAACTTACTTAACTACTGGCAGC
Organism: Rhamnusium bicolor; assembly: GCA_029963845.1. NCBI lineage: Eukaryota > Metazoa > Arthropoda > Insecta > Coleoptera > Cerambycidae > Rhamnusium > Rhamnusium bicolor. The sequence goes on from JANEYF010002947.1 coordinate 275,057, forward strand.
AGCACAGTCTTTTTGGAAATATTTTATCGTGTATCAAAATCTGCGATCTCTAAATTCATTCCTGAAGTATGTGATGCTATTTATGAAAAACTTAAGGACAATTTACAGGTAAGGAAATGAATAAAAAGCATATTTTTCTTAACTTGACATAACTGTATTTAAATGAGTGGTATAAAACAAATGAACAAAAAGCATTTTCTTCTTAATTTGACATTTATTTAAATCAGTGGTCTAAAACAGAATTAATCAATCCGTTTCTTGTGCATACATATCAGAAATTGATTCAGCAATAGCGCGACTTAGAATGTCTTCTTGGTTGGTATCATAGTTACTATTTGGTTGGTATTCATTAACATTAGCAGAAAATGTGCTTGGGGTTTGTGAACCCGATGGTATATCTGTATAATAGTCAGTGTGGTAAACAAATGTATTAGGAGTTGAAGGATTTAAAGAACGTGTGTTTGAACTCAAAACTGTTGAACGAGATGAGCTTCGAGATTGATTACGAATATTTCTTAATAAAGCTTCGCTCTATACATTTTGTATTTTTGTTTGAGCTATTATGCGTTCGTCATCAGTTAAACGTGGCAACTGGAGAGCAACATAATTTCCAAATACTTCACATTCACTAGCATCTTCCACCTGAGTACTGTTAACAGACTCGTGTAAATTCTTCAAATGTTTTACTGTACTTTCTAGAACTCCCAATTTTGTCCGACGTTTTTTTGGAAGGTATTTATTTTGCTCATCTGAAGTACGAGATGGTGTTTGTTGTTTATTAATGGACTGAGCTGGAATTGTATCTGTATGCACATTTATTTCTGCTGCTTCTGCTCCTGATGCATCCATGGTATCTGTGTCTTCAATGTCCTGTGTGTCTTGGGCAATAATGTCTTCAGTATACTGTAAGCCCTAAAATAAACAAACAGAAACAAGTCATTATTAACGTAACAAATAAATAGTATTGTAAATAATCAACTAAATCACACATTATGAAATAACATCTGTTACAGGTACCGACCACAAAAGAGAAGTGGCAAGAAATACAACTTGGATTTCGAGAAAGATGGAATTTTCCAAACTGTTGTGGAGCAATTGACGGGAAACATGTGGTGATTCATGCACCTCCCCACTGTGGCTCTTTATATTTTAATTATAAAAAAACTAACAGTATTGTTCTTCTTGCGCTCGTGGAGCACGATTACTGCTTTAGATTTATTAATGTTGGTGCAAACGGTTCGGCATCAGATGGGGGTATATTCAGATGCAGCGAAATTTATGATGCCTTAGAAAATAATTTATTGCCTGAAAATGGTGTAATAGTAGGAGATATATATATATATATATATATATATATATATATATATATATATATATATATATATATATATATATATATATATATATATATATATATATATATATATATATATATATATATATTTAAAAAATGTTATTAAAGTGTATCTGGAGGTAATTATTATGAATCACACAAAATGTAAAATTAGTCTAATAAATATGACTTATTTACTGTACTCTCAGCTTTTCTCTTGTTTGCATCCAGTTTTACCATTATCTCTTTCATAATATAGAAACACTGGAATGAAGGTTTGTAAATATCGGCAATCCAAGCGCCTGATTTTTCTGACTTTGCAGTTTTTCGCAGTTCTAAATTGTAGGTTGAACGAAGGCTTCTTATTTTATTCTTTGCTTCCTGTACCCCAAATCCGTCAATAGCCATTTCTGCCACGATTTTACGCAATAATGTATCCCTCATTTATTTGTTTTTGTAGTCTGTAGATTCTAAATTCCACAAACACTCGTGTTCTTTATACATTTGTACAAAATGACATGTAGTTTCGTCAGTCCATCCTTCACTTTTTATATTACTTATTTTTAATAATTAACACTGACACCGAAATACATTCAAGACGACACAAGTTTCATAGTATGCGCGTATTTTAATTTTTAACTTAAATAGCTTCCGAGTAGCCTTCTACACGATGCAGGTAGTAAAGCGAGTCAAGTAAAGCAGAGTTTGTGTTGTGGGTACGGGGGTGGAAGGGGGATACCCGCATGCATGTAGCTAGAGCGTGTCTCTATCTACTTGACCCGCGTGAAATTGGGCCGCGAGCCAACTGGACTCCAGTAAATCACTTCTACACAGTGCATGTAACATGCGCATGGTATATCCGCGCGTCTTACTTGCACGTTTACTCGCACCGTGTCTAGGAGCCTTAAGCAGTTTACTAAATGCGCCACTTGCTCAAGTACTAAATTGTACTCAATCAAATTGTTTACACGATACAAGCAACTAAATTTAGTTACTTGATTTAGTAACTTGCTTTAGTTACTGTACGCGTGTAAATTCGCCTTGGCTCCTACTCCTTCATAAAGACAAACATTACTGCAATATCAAAATATTTTTCAGTTAACAATGAACCAGAACCTGACTTAGTTACCATAAGGGTGAAACTGCATAGTTTCACCCTTATGGTTCAAATTATTTAAGCACCCCGCTAGTAAAACCTTTGCATATCTTATAAGGATAGAATATATAAGGGTAAAACTGAACCATAAAACAATTGGAAAACTCATGTTGAATAAGTGTGCAATACCTAAATGTCCTAAGAATTGTTTTGCTCTTAAAAGGCTGCATAACATAGCAGGTGTTAATGTGGTTATATATTTGTTTTATTTGTTTTGAAGTCTTTGTATACTTAATGCCTGGACTAACCGGCGGCGGCTCTCTGCATAGCATTAACGTTTGTGTAAACAAACCACTTATCTGAGACGAACTATACTTGATACTTTAAAATTTGTAAAAATAACTAGTTTTAATTTTCAAAATGCAAACCATGAACAGTGTAAGGTTGGGCCAAAATTTACAATATGACATGCATAGAATATAGAATGGAATTGTACAGATCCAACCCTTATTTTATCGCCAGAAAGTTTGTATAATAAATTAGGTACCTAAAATAAGTTAAGATTTAAGTACAAATAAATTTATTATCCATGTTAAAAATATTCTTTTACAATTGCCTTCTATTCTGTTGACAAATTTTTAATGCATGTGTTTTAATTATTTCGCATATCGGGAGCACTGATATCGTGAACCGTATTCATCCAAACTAGAAAATTAAAATTTTGCAAGTTTTCAAGCATGAAAACACAAATTTGTATGATTGGTTGCTTAGAATTTATGACGACCACAATGTAAGTTTTCCGTAGTAAACCCTCCCTCAAGGCCTATCGAGATATCTGCTTCCCGCACTACAGGCACGATATTTTTTTACGTATATCCGCTTCCCGAAAGGGTTAATAAATATATTTCATTTCATTTATTAAATAATTTAAGACCCATTTTTACTTAACTATTGAAGTTGGTGGGACTAAAGCTGTGAACTTTTATTTGCTTATCTGTATAAGACTTAAATGAAAATAATGACAGGTTTTTGTTATTTATACGTACTTTTTGCTAAGGGCCGGTATTATAATGTTCGGTTGAGTGTAGGTTGATATTCAGCCAAAGGTTAGACGGCAGTTTGGGTATTATAAACGCTAACCGAAGGTTGAACTCTCGGTACAGCGGCGTTTCACTCAACCACAAGTTAAGGTTACGTTTGAAATGTCAACTGGTAGTTGGAGGGAAGGCAAATGCAAATATTTGATATTTGTCATCTGACATGTATAATAATATATAACCTATAATATAGATTTTTGGAAGTGTAGTCAGTCGTTCAGCGTGTAATTTAATTGAATTATAAATTGCTATAATGTCGTCATCATCTGAAAATGAAGGCGTTAGGAATAGAAGACTTTGGGAAGATACTAGTACTAGTGATAGTGACACTGATTCATCAGAAGAATATGAATTACACAGAATGGTACAATATAGAGTACCCCGAAATTTTAGAATTCGTGTAGACCATTTTGTAAGATGGAGTGACGAAGAATTTCGAAAGAGATTTCGCCTCAGTAAAGACACTGTAACAATGATTGAACAAAGAATTGGAAATAAAATAGCGCCAAAAAGTGGAAGGTAAGTGTAACAAAATAAATGATCAAATATATTTTAAATTAGAGAATTTTCAGAAATCATGCAGTAACAGCAATGCAGCAGATACTTCTTGTATTAAGGTTTTGTGCTACAGGATGCATGCTTCAAACAATTGGTGATTTTGCAGGTATACATAAATCTACAGCAGGCCAGATTGTAAAGAGAGTAATTAGTAGTATAGTCTCATTGGCACCAGATTACATAAAAATGCCAATTTCTCAGCAGGAAATAGAGTCAACTCAAAGTAAATTTTACAACATAGCAAGATTTCCTCGTGTTATAGGTGCTATCGACTGTACCCATGTAAAAATAATTTCACCAGGTAATTTTTATTTTTGGAGTTTATTTATAGTAGGTACTTAAGTATAGATTTCTGTTTATAGGCGGTGACAATGCTGAATATTTTAGAAACAGAAAAGGGTATTTCTCACTAAATGTACAAGTAGTTGGAGGTTCTGATTTATGGATTAGAGATATTGTTGCCCGATGGCCTGGTTCCACTCATGACCAGACAATATTTAACAACAGCAGATTGCAAGCTTGGTTCGAAACTGGGGAGTTTGGTAATGCAGTACTGCTTGGAGATTCAGGATATGCTTTAAAGAAATATTTAATAACACCAATTGCTAATCCAGTTACACAACCAGAACAAATTTTCAATGAATCTCAAATAAGGACTCGATATCCAATTGAAAGATTGTTTGGTGTATTAAAACGACGGTTTCCTGTCCTATCTCTTGGTATAAGAGTGTCCCTCGATACAGCAAAATCTGTAATAATAGCATGTGCGGTGCTACATAATATAGCACTCAGTATGAATGAACCCGACCCTATTCAAGATCAAAATTTAAATATTGAAGAGTTGAATCAAAATAATATTGTTATTGACAATAACGGTCATAATTTTAGAGAAGACTTCATTATATATTTTATGAATTTAATGGGAGAGCCTGATCACTGAACACGTAGGTGCCTATTTATTAGAGATGTCGAAAAAGTATCAATTCGTTATATGAGTACTCGTTACTCGATCGGATCCGAAGGACCGAATAGTCGCCAGCAAAAGTATTCGTTACTATTGCTTATTTGATTACTTCATGGATATATCTACTCATAATCATACTAATCAATATACATAGTGTATACAGGGTGATTCATACGGAATGGGTAATATTTTACCTGCAGATTCAATAGCAGAAAATAATAATTTTTTGCTTAATAATTGGGGGTCAAATAATAATACAGTAATGTTGTTACATTTAACTTTTAGCACCTACCCTTTAATCAGGATGTTTGTTTTAACTAAGTACAAATTATGTATTTTCAGGAGAATCCTGTAAAAAAAATTATGGGTGCGCAGGATTTTCTAAAATGTAAATATTTCGATATTATTTTTATAACTTTAACACCTTATATCTCATAAGTGTTAATAGTTGACCCACAGTTATTCAGCAAAAAATTAATATTTTCCGCTATAGGATAAAATATTACCCATTCCTTACGAACCACCCTGTATATAGGTAACACTTATTAATATCATATTTTATTATATTACTAATTATTACAATTTTCTATTTGTTTCTTTAAAAGACAAATTTCAAGCTCTAACTTTTCATTTTGCAGCAACTGATTTTTTATTTTATGACTATATATTTCTTCTTTTTTTCATTTTCATTTGATGATATACTTCTTCCCGTGCAGCTTCCTTTTCTAGTAAATCTTTTTTTAAATTAAACATCTTTATCTTTAAATTTTCACTGTCGTCATCTTCGCTTACTTCTGTGTTTCTTTTTTTGCGTTTGAGTTGTAAAACTGTATGTTTTTTTGTTTGTAACATTTTTGGTGTATAGTCGGACCAATCTGCAAATAAAGAATAATGACTATTGAAAGTTGAGAAATGCATTTGCCAATATCTATAATTAATGCCTACACATGATTTTTAAAACGAAAGAAGTGTAGAAAATAAATTGTATACAAAAGTTTTTTTAAATAGTGGTAAAATGCATATTAGAACATTATATAACTATAGATTAGGCTTCTACTTACAAAATTTTTAATATTTTGCTTAACTAAGGTTAGTAACTTTTATTTTATTTGAACCTATATATTAAGAAGTTTTAATTGAAATGCATTAAAGCGATGTGAAATTTGCTATTGAATCATACATAACCTTACCTTTATTAACTTCCTGACTTGTTCCCACTAAAGGCTGTGTTGTATTAGCCAGTACGTCTTCAGGGACTTCAACATTATGCAAAATCATTGGTTGCAAATTTTCTGAAGTAAAGTCTATAATACTTGTATCTGCGTCAACTAAAAAAATATTTTTTTACAACACATACAATTCACCTAGGCTGTTAAAATACCTACATTTATCCACATTATTATCTAACATTTCTACAGTCATATCACTGTCACCCTGACTAGCATCTAACCCATCCACCGAAAAACAAATTATGCTTTTAATTTTCTCGTAAAGCAGTTTAAGTATGGCTTTTACATCTGGTTCATTTACACCACCACCAGTCTTGAACAAATTCCGCTTTTTTTTGCTTCATACTGACGAACTTCCTTCTTTAAATTATCGTATTTACAACGCAACTGTTCAGAAGTCCTGGGTTCAGTTGTACCAGCATTGTAAGTTTCTGTGATTTTACCCCAAGTAGTATTCTGTAAGAATTAAGAAAGGTAGTGATGAAATCTGATAAGTATGAAGTTAATAATAAAGAATATTTATTATTTACCAACCTTTTGTTTCCAAGTCGTGGCATCAGTTTTTTTACATTCGATTACATTTCTATAACTAATAACTATATCCACAAGACGATGACAGTCTGCGTCAGAATAAATAACTCTTTTGCTTTTTGCGGCCATTTCAGGTTCAACAATGTGATAATAAAAAATTAAACTGGATATTAAAAATAAAACGCCAACACCAAACTTTACCACACGGTCAAAACGAATGAGCGCAAAGTAGGGTTACTTACAAACAGGAAACAGCTGATTGTTGCTGATAGTCCTGATTGGTTAGAATTCAACCTACAGTATAGCCAACATTCATAAATGCATGTCAAGTTCAGGTTGGTGAACCTCGACTGGAACAATGTTTTATAATACAGAAACTCTCTGAACCGTCGGTTGAATTTTAACCGACGGTTGGACAACCGGAGGTTGAACCATACTTTTATAATACTGGCCATAAGTCTGTTATAATTATATAACTATTGTAAGGTATACCTACTCCATGTTTATATAGTAAGGAGTCGGACAATAATATGTATGTGTGGGGTATATTATTCTGTAAGCAATATATGTTAAACTGGTAAAAACTTATTGTTTGGTGAAAAATTGGCATCCACAATTATTATGCAATAAAATGCATAGGTCTACTCACATCTAAAGATAATATGAAGATGTAAAATTACTTATAGAAGGTAAGTTTTCATTAAAATACACCTTGAAAACAAAATTTAATAAATACAAATTCTGTTTAAAAATGCACAAAGCTCAGACGTCAGACGTCAAAGTTCCGTTGAATTTATGGAAACAATTTTGAGAAACTTTGAAATTTGACAAAGTAAATAACCAACATCTAAAGCAAAGCGTACAAGAAAAATACAGACAAAACTAGAAATGTAAATAGGCCAAAACACCTGGGAACGAAAAAGGGGTATTGAATCTCAAAAAAAAAAAAAAAAAAAATATATATATATATATATATATATATATATATATATATATATATATATATATATATATATATATATATATATATATATATATATTACGATGACCAACCACACCCTGTATAATATACAGAGTACATAAGAATAAAATTATGTTTAAATAATAAAAAGAAAGTAATAGGGATATTTTGCCAATACTAAAGCAAAGAAAGACTCTATAATTTAAATTAAAATGATAATTTTGAGTGGTATGAGAGCCCAATTTCAATGAGAGACACTTACGTTAACTTTATGCATATCAAATAGGTAAAATTTGTAATAAATGTTGTTAAACGCTTGATATAAACACCTACCGTGTGGTAAATGAACTGTATGTTATTATGTTATGGTATAAAACATTGTTTCTATATAGAATAAGTATCAGAAGGACTATTGTGTATAGCATGGCAACCAGAGCCAGAACATTATTGATTTTAGGTACCAAAACCTTTGGATAACCTGGAAAAAAATAAAATTTTATTGTTATTAATTAAAATTATGAACTTTGTTAAAGACAAATATAATAAAGTTAGTCATAGAATAGCTACAAGTATGATAGCAATCATGAACACTGGAAAAAAGTGCTAAAAACTACTTTCATAATTTGGGTAGCGTAAACTCTACGATATCTGAGTTTCCAATCATTTCTACGAAGTAAGTGCATCGTCTAACTTTAAAACTTTACAAAAGTGAAAGAGACTCACCTTGTGAGCTAGTACAACGATATAGCATCAAAATGTAAAGACATTTAAAAGGTGTATGTGTAAATTATGTCCAAGGAGGTACATAACTTTAACAAATATGAAGTTTTTTCTAAAATAAAAACCATTTGTTGAACTTTTTATAGCTATGTCAGAAGAATAGCATTTATTTATTGTTTCCAGTCAGTTAGTTTTAAGTAATTTGTTGTATTTGAAAAGTTTCCAGCCAATGAGGTTTAACGAAGTCCTAAAACGAAAGGCAAAGTAAAATAATGTATTTAGACATGCAATTATGGTGTTCATTTGTTCATTAGGTATTAAAGTAATCTCTGGTATGTGGTTTAGATGATTGTAATTAGTTATATAAGAGAATTTGTTAAAAATTGTTGCAATTGTAATTTTTCTAAATATTCACAAAAGGTCATAGTATGGCATATCAAAATAAAGCTAATCATCTCTATATCTTTATTCAATAATAAAATTAGAGCCATAAGGTATAATAAAGAAATAAAAAAGAAAATTAAATTTTCATATTTAAAATTTCAAAAATCAAGTGTCATGATTTTTGGAGAAACGTCAGATTAGGCCAATAAAAAGCCCATATTTAAAATTTAGTATGGATAGAAAGCTGAAAGCAAGAGCATTGAAATTTTATAAGAAGTTTTCCTAACCTAAAAATTGTAAATTTATATTTTCAAAGGAAGTCCATACTCAAGCTCCAAATTATTAAAACAGGGTTTCTAAACCTAAAACAACAAAAATTAAATTTTATGAATATCATAAAATAATTCTTAGTGGAATAGAAGAGAAATTTCTAGTTGCAATAACCAAGAAGTTTTGTATAGAATAGTAAATGTGCTTTGAGTAAATTAGTAAAGGTAAATACGTACCGTAAATAAAAGTTTGCTGATTATTAAATAAATATAGTGTCGTGCTACGAAAGTACAAATCCAGTGAACCGTGCAGCCATTGTTACTGAAGTTTGATGAACCTGAAATTTGCCACGGAGGAAGGATCGAAAAGCACTGAGCAACAATAAGCAGAAGCGTAATTCGACAGAGATTGCGATAACGTGAAGTACAAGAAATCGCCGTAAGTACAACCACAATAAATCCTAGGTACTCGACGACTTAATAGCAGCTATAATAATAACAGATCTGATCATAAATAAAGGCCATTTCATTTTAATTTTAAGACATTTACGTTTTCTAAACCATATCGGAAATTTTGAAAATAAATTCTTTTGTTTGCAATCTGTGAAGGTGTGTTTTATTTGAAATTGGGCTGTAACATTATATTTTCAGTTTGATCGCCAGGAACCTGCCCGAACCCTGAGAGGAGAGGTAAAAATAATAAAGAGTCTCAAAATAAAAATAACAAACAACAACACTTTTTATTAAAAACAAAAAACATCACATAACAATATATATAAAAAATTGGCGCCCAACGTGGGGCGATTGGCGAAAAGCCGAAAACATTTATTTGTATTTAGTATCTGGCAAAATTTTAAAATTTTAAATAACAGCACAATTTCGAAACATAATTCTATAATTCTGTATTTTGTGTCCATTTTTTATTATTTCCCAAACAGCGACAATCACAGGTATTTGTTTTATTTATGAAATTAAGATCTGGTAAAGAAATGGAGGACACAAATCAAGTTGCTGGTACAAGCCAACAAAGTGGCGACAGGGCAGAAAATGACTCAATGCTCCAGAGACTAATGGAAATGGTAGTGGGAATAAACACACAAATGGCCCAGAACAACACACATATGGAAGAAAACATAGGAAATATTAACATGAACATGATCAAGTTGGAAGAGAATTTGGGGAAGACAATGGAAGAAAAATTTAAGAAGATAGAAGAAAACAACCACGAGTTGAAAAAGAAAATGGAAGAGTTAGAATACAAATGGGAAAACATGAGAAAAATTACTGGGGAAGAAATAGACACTAAAATCTTGGAAAGTACAGAAGAGTTGAGAGCAAAAATTAGGAGTAATGTTGAGGAAATAGTTGATGGAGGAATGTGTGAAATGGGGAAAACTTTGAAAAAGCATGGGGAAATATATGACACGAAATTAAAAGAACTGGATAGAAAGATGTTAGAGAATACGTGGCTATTAGAAGAGAATACAAGGGTGATTCCACAAGGACAAGGACTATATGCAACCGGTAAAACGGAAATTTATTTTTACGGGGACAATAGGATACATCCTAAAGTTTTTATGACCAGGTTAAGACAGCACATGGGTACATTACATCCCAAAGCTGATTTAAAAATGCACATACAAAACATGATTAAAGGTGAGGCGGATTATTGGTTCCAATTGGTCGAAAGTAAGTTTCAAACAATCGATGAGTTTGAAGTTTTACTGTTAAAACAATATTGGAGTGAGTACACTCAGCAAAAGGTAAGACAAAATTTGTTCAACGGTAAATATAATGGTGGTATAAGTAGGGAGCAATATGTTATGAGAAAAATTTATAATGTTAGGCATTTAGAACCTAAATTTTCAGAAGGGGAAATGGTACGTTATTTAGCAAGACATTTTACTAGTGACATATACAATGTTATAATTACGCAAAGAATAGGAAATTTAGATGAACTAATAGAATATCTACGTGAAATAGATGATCATAGGCAAAATTTTTATACAAATAATAATCAATCGGGGCAAAATTACAACTATCAATGTAGAAATAATTTTTCTAACAATAGAAATAATTATAATAATGGAAATGAGTTCTATCAAAATAGAGGTAAAAATAACAGGGATTTTTATGAGAAAAGGGACAAAGATAAATATTATAAAACAGATAATGAGAATAGGGACATGCGAAGCTATAGTGGGGGTAATGAGTTTAAAAGACAGGAAAATTATAGGTCAAGGACAAATGAAGCGAATCAAAGAAATGAAAGAAAGCAAGTTAGATGGGGGGATAGGAGAAATTCCTATGAAAATACGCGGACAGATGAACGGACTTATGCTCAAGTGGCAAATACAAATATAAAGAAGGATAAACGGGAAAATGAATATTCGCAAGCTAATTTTGATAAGATTGAAACGACTGCACAAATACATACTAGGACGGGAAATCAGGATTTTTAGTTAAGGAAATTTTAAACATAGATACTAGGTACGAACATATGCGTGAGTTTATAGGAAACGAGAATGGTCTAATTTCACAAAATGTAAAAGTTAGTCAATTACCTGTAATTCAAATTAAAATAAATAATATTAAATTAAATGCACTAATTGATACGGGTTCTGAAATAAGTTTATTGGATGAAAAGGTGTATAATACACAATTGAATAAAAATAATAAATGTATAAGGATATCTAAGATTAAATTGGTTAATGCTAATGGCAAAAAGTTTGCGGAATGTAATAAAATATTAAATACTACTTTTGAGATTAAAAATCAAACATTTAAAAATGATTTTGTGATTATTTCAGATATGAATTATGATGTAATACTAGGTGAAGACATTTTAACAGAGTTAAGGGCAAAAATAGACTTGGGTGATAAAATATTAATGGTTGAGGGTGAAAAAATACCCATATTTAATATGAATAATGTGAGCAGCAAACGAGCTGAAAATAATATTGCGGTAATTAATAATGAGGTAAATGGCAAACGCGCCAATGATGATAAAAATGATGAATTAAATGGCGAAAAAGCCAATAGTGTGAATGTGAATTGCGGTAAGCATACAGTGGTAATAAACACGTATGTCTTAAATACAAGTTTTAATAAGCCCAAAGAAATAATATTAAATTGTCAAGCCCAGTATGATAAAATAGTACAAAATCTGTTACAAAAACATATTTCATTAATTAATTTTGAGCCAAGAGTAGCAAATGGCTATATGCATAAACTAGAAGTAGATGAAAGCAAACCTTTTAAAAGTAAAACTTATCCTATTCCATTTAAATATAAAGAAAAGGTACAAAAAGAACTAACTAATATGATAAATGCTAACATAATAGAATCAGCTAAAACTAATTACATTAATCCTATAGTCGTTGTCAAAAAGAAAGACGAAACGATACGTTTATGTTTAGATGCAAGAAATTTAAATTCCATAACCAAATCACAGTTCGATGCACCTCAAACAATCGATACTTTATTATCAAAAATTGGTAAAAACACTATATTTTCTAAATTAGATCTCAAAAATTCTTTTTGGCTCATTCCGTTGCATCCAGACTCGTATAAGTTTACAGGGTTCAGCATTGATGGACACATTTTTCAATTTAAAGTTGTACCATTTGGTTTACAATCGGCATCTTCAGCACTCGTCAGAGCGATGCAAAATATTTTAGACAAGTACGATAGTTTTTGTATTCATTATATCGATGATATTCTCATATTTTCTGAAACAGAAGAAAAACATATTGAACATCTAGATACGATTTTAAATGCATTAAATGAAGGGGGATTAAAATTAAATATAGAAAAATGTGAATTTTTTAGAACATATGTAAAATATTTAGGCTACGAGATAAAGCAAGAGGGAATAAGTATAGGTCCAGAAAGAGTAAAGGAAATAAAGGACTATCCAAGACCAACGAATCTTAAAACTTTAAGGGGATTATTAGGGATTTTAAATTATTACAAAAAATTTGTTCCAAGGCTTTCTGAATTAGAGGAACCGTTGATTGAGTTATTAAGAAAAAATACTAAATGGGTATGGGATACTCGTAGAGAGGAAGCGTTTCAAAATATCAAGAAAAATTTTCATGACAACTTACTTTTACATAGTCCCGATTTTTCAAAACCTTTTACGGTCAGGACCGACGCGTCAGACACAATAATAGCAGCGGAGCTTACTCAATGGCAAGGGGGGAGTAGAAACTCCAATAAGTTTTATTTCTAGAGTATTAAAGCCATATGAGAGACGTTATTCTATAAGTGAAAAGGAAATGTGTGCCATTATTTTTGCACTATCTAAGTGGTCCTATTATTTAGTAGCAAATCATTTTATAATTGAAACAGATCATTCTGCACTGTGCTATTTAATGAAAAATAGGTTTGCGAATAATCGAATATATCGATGGTCATTACTAGTACAAGAGTATTCATTTACAGTTCAACATAAACCGGGTAAACTCAACATTGTAGCAGACGCACTAACACGAAATCGACAAGTTGACACAGATTCAAACAATACATTCACAGTGGCACTCAACACTTTATCACCCAAAAATGAACTATACTCATACACACAGGTAATAAATAGTCAAACACAATTACAAGATCTTAAACATAAAGTACAACTACACCCACACCGAGGATACACAATCAAAAACGATTTAATCATTAAAACGATTGCAAATGAGGAAAAGTTTGTAATTGATCAGGTTTTAGCTGCAGAAATTTTATTAGATTTACATGAAAGGTATGGACACATAGGTATAAGAAAGACATGGCTAATATTTAGAGAAACATATTACTGTCAAAGGGATTTAGCTATTACGAAAGAGTTGCTTATAAAGTGTACAGAATGTTGTTTAGGGAAAACAAAAAATCATACAAATCAAAACACTGTACGGAGTATAATAACCGACAAACCTTTAAAATTAATAGCAATAGACTTTGTAAATAATCTAATTCCAAGTGAAAAGGGGTATAAACACATTCTTGTTATAGTTGATGTTTTTTCAAAATTTGTAAAACTCTACCCAACCAAACGTTGCAACACGTCAACGGTGCAAAGAAAATTAAATAAGTATTTTGGAACAATAGGTAAACCTGAAAACATTTTGGCAGATAACGCTACTTATTTTAACAATGAACATTTAAAAGAATATTTAACCAAGCGAAATATAAAACTTAAATTCACTACGATAAGACACCCGCAAGCAAATCCTGCCGAAAGGTACATTCAGGAGGTTATACGTTTTATGCGTATGGTGGTACAAGATAACCATAGGGAATGGATTAGATTTATATTAGATGTAGAGAATTATATTAATAACGTGCCCAATACGGTAACACAAATGTCACCTATAGTAATCATGTTAGGTCAACAACCGAACAGACCATGGACAAACAATGACGAACTAAATTTAAAAAATGTACATAGATTAGTAAAACTGAGAATTGAACGCAATGCTGTTAAATATATGAAACGAGAAAATAAGAAGATTAAAAAGAGGGTAAATTTTAAAGTAGGAGATAAAGTAGTTGTCAAACGTTTAAAAGTATCGGATTATAAGAATAATGTATGTGCCAAATTACAAACACCATATGAGGGTCCCTATGTAATTAAAACTGTTTTGAATGAAAATACTTATGAATTAAAAAACTGCGAGAATGATATTATAAGAGGAAAGTTTCATGTTGAACTGTTATATCCTTTTCAAACAGAATCTAATGTGGATTAAATAAAATAAATATGATTGTGGTTCAGTCACCGCAATTTGTGTAAACTAACAAAAATTTTTCATAAATTCAAAATTTTATATTAGTTAAGTGGGGGTAATACGATGACCAACCACACCCTGTATAATATACAGAGTACATAAGAATAAAATTATGTTTAAATAATAAAAAGAAAGTAATAGGGATATTTTGCCAATACTAAAGCAAAGAAAGACTCTATAATTTAAATTAAAATGATAATTTTGAGTGGTATGAGAGCCCAATTTCAATGAGAGACACTTACGTTAACTTTATGCATATCAAATAGGTAAAATTTGTAATAAATGTTGTTAAACGCTTGATATAAACACCTACCGTGTGGTAAATGAACTGTATGTTATTATGTTATGGTATAAAACATTGTTTCTATATAGAATAAGTATCAGAAGGACTATTGTGTATAGCATGGCAACCAGAGCCAGAACATTATTGATTTTAGGTACCAAAACCTTTGGATAACCTGGAAAAAAAATAAAATTTTATTGTTATTAATTAAAATTATGAACTTTGTTAAAGACAAATATAATAAAGTTAGTCATAGAATAGCTACAAGTATGATAGCAATCATGAACACTGGAAAAAAAGTGCTAAAAACTACTTTCATAATTTGGGTAGCGTAAACTCTACGATATCTGAGTTTCCAATCATTTCTACGAAGTAAGTGCATCGTCTAACTTTAAAACTTTACAAAAGTGAAAGAGACTCACCTTGTGAGCTAGTACAACGATATAGCATCAAAATGTAAAGACATTTAAAAGGTGTATGTGTAAATTATGTCCAAGGAGGTACATAACTTTAACAAATATGAAGTTTTTTCTAAAATAAAAACCATTTGTTGAACTTTTTATAGCTATGTCAGAAGAATAGCATTTATTTATTGTTTCCAGTCAGTTTTAAGTAATTTGTTGTATTTGAAAAGTTTCCAGCCAATGAGGTTTAACGAAGTCCTAAAACGAAAGGCAAAGTAAAATAATGTATTTAGACATGCAATTATGGTGTTGATTTGTTCATTAGGTATTAAAGTAATCTCTGGTATGTGGTTTAGATGATTGTAATTAGTTATATAAGAGAATTTGTTAAAAATTGTTGCAATTGTAATTTTTCTAAATATTCACAAAAGGTCATAGTATGGCATATCAAAATAAAGCTAATCATCTCTATATCTTTATTCAATAATAAAATTAGAGCCATAAGGTATAATAAAGAAATAAAAAGAAAATTAAATTTTCATATTTAAAATTTCAAAAATCAAGTGTCATGATTTTTGGAGAAACGTCAGATTAGGCCAATAAAAAGCCCATATTTAAAATTTAGTATGGATAGAAAGCTGAAAGCAAGAGCATTGAAATTTTATAAGAAGTTTTCCTAACCTAAAAATTGTAAATTTATATTTTCAAAGGAAGTCCATACTCAAGCTCCAAATTATTAAAACAGGGTTTCTAAACCTAAAACAACAAAAATTAAATTTTATGAATATCATAAAATAATTCTTAGTGGAATAGAAGAGAAATTTCTAGTTGCAATAACCAAGAAGTTTTGTATAGAATAGTAAATGTGCTTTGAGTAAATTAGTAAAGGTAAATACGTACCGTAAATAAAAGTTTGCTGATTATTAAATAAATATAGTGTCGTGCTACGAAAGTACAAATCCAGTGAACCGTGCAGCCATTGTTACTGAAGTTTGATGAACCTGAAATTTGCCACGGAGGAAGGATCGAAAAGCACTGAGCAACAATAAGCAGAAGCGTAATTCGACAGAGATTGCGATAACGTGAAGTACAAGAAATCGCCGTAAGTACAACCACAATAAATCCTAGGTACTCGACGACTTAATAGCAGCTATAATAATAACAGATCTGATCATAAATAAAGGCCATTTCATTTTAATTTTAAGACATTTACGTTTTCTAAACCATATCGGAAATTTTGAAAATAAATTCTTTTGTTTGCAATCTGTGAAGGTGTGTTTTATTTGAAATTGGGCTGTAACATTATATTTTCAGTTTGATCGCCAGGAACCTGCCCGAACCCTGAGAGGAGAGGTAAAAATAATAAAGAGTCTCAAAATAAAAATAACAAACAACAACACTTTTTATTAAAAACAAAAAACATCACATAACAATATATATAAAAATATATATATATATATATATATATATATATATATATATATATATATATATATATATATATATATATATATATATATATATATATATATATATATATATATATATATATATATATATATATATATATATATATATATATATATATATATATATATATATATATATAAATTTTAGTTTGTTGTCGATGAGAGGTAACTGCTATATTTATGAATTCTATTTTTTTTAATTACTGTGTTGGTAATAATATGACATAAATACTATATAGGATGTCACAAAAAAACAGTGGCATAAAAGGAAGCTAATATACTAGACAGTAAATTAAGTTTTGTCTATATACAAAAGTCTACCCTTTAAAGGGTACAGCCCTCCAAGTGGTGAAAGAATTATTGATTTTATTTTTTATAATGAAAATGGATTGAGCCAGACTTGAAATTTGGAGAAAATTATAATTTCTCTATAATAAAGAAAATCATTAATTTTTTCACCCCTTTAGAGGGCTTAACTTCTAAGGAGTACTGCTGTATATAGATACGTGGAGTCAAATCTAAGGTTCATTTTACGCCACTATTATTTATATAATATCGATGGTCTAGCGCATATATGTTGTAAGTGTAAAAATTACGTTTTCGAGAAAACGTGGTGTAAAGTTTACACCAAATCAAATTATCACCATTTAAATTTTTTTCTTGTTTTTTTTTTTTTTGTACTTAACACATTTGTACATGGCATATTCAATGCAATGTCATAAAAATCCTATGTAATAAGTGAAAATGACAACTATTTATTTCAAGAAAATAATTGAAAAATGAGATTTTAACTTTTTATTTATTTATTAATCAAAACATTATTGGTAGAAAATAGAAAACGAAACTATGAACTAAAAAAATCAGAATCAGCATATCAAAAATAAAAAAGAATTCTTATCATTCGTCATCATCTGGTGGCAATGGTCGGGAAGTTGATGGAATGTCATTGATGTATTGGCTGTAATCTTTGGGTATAATACCGGCACGCAGAAGTGATAGGAGATCTTCTTTTTCTTATCCGAGACTGGTAATCTTTGTGTATATTTTTTAGATAATTCGAATAAGGTCCAATCCGGGGATGTTTCTCTTAGCCTTCTTTCTTTTGTCCTTCTTCCTCTTGGCTCTTTTATTTCAGTAACGTCAATCAGTAAGAAGTTCTCATCGTTCAGGTCATATTTATATTTTATCAAAAAAGGATTGTCTTTTTCAAATCTCAGCCACTTTATTTTTAGCCACTGGACCTTTACTTCATTTGTGTTTAGCGTAGTGTTAGAGATCATAGTATCAGCAACTTTTTGAGGATCGTAAAAATCGTTGAAATTCAAATTATTGACAATATACGGTTTGGGCCTTATTCTTGTAGCTGATATCAGAACAGACCACTCCCTTGTGGTGTAAATTTTTTTATGTTTTCGGGCTCTCTCAATTGTTGCATGCATAGAGTCTGCCTCCAAGTATGAATGTCCAGACTCCATGAACTTCAAATCAATGACTTTTAAATGGTTTATTTTATTCACTGCATACAGCATTGCAGCTGCTACATATTTATTCCTATTCTGCCCTCCGCATGTATCACTAAATGTAGAGACATGTGTTACAGTTTCTGGTAACCCATGAAGGTATTTTAGAAGACAGGTTCCGATTTCTGCACTACCTTTCTTTCCATGGGTCTCATCCCAACATAGCAATGACCCTCTGCATTTGAGCCATCAAAAATGGTTAAATTGTAAACATGAAGCTTCAGCTTGTAAAAAATTTGATTATCTCCAGCGAAAGGTACAGATAAAATTGCTTGTAAATCAAATGTTGCTGCTCTAAATCTTCTTCCTTTTTCTGCAACAGCCCTATTTCTGTCGTTTTGTTTCATCTGCATCGCATCCTTTTCTCTTTTCTTATGACTATCGTATTCTTCTTTTAATGGTTCTTTATCTTTTGCAGTATTGTAAGCATTGATCCTTTTTCGGAGTGAAAAATCTAGAGCTGGCTCATATTGGTGGAATATTTTCTGATAAACGAAATGAGAGACTGGGTTTATATTCCTAGTTATGCAAAAATCTTCTTTGTAAAGTCTGTACAACATAGAGATGTTTAAGTCACAGCCTAAATATTGTTTTTTCGAATCTCGTCTGCAGTAATGCGACTCGACTCGCGGGAAGCAATCTATATGCTCCCTTACAAGTGATGCAGCTGCTTCACTTGTTGCATTATATGGCTTTGTATCTTTTCTCTTATCATATCCAATATACATGCCACTGTTACTAACATTTTGCATGCATGTTTCGATAATACGATGAGATGTAGCGAAAGTTTTACAAAGAAAATCTAAACAAACCCTAGTTCTTGAACCATTTGAGTCTCTTAGAGAATTCTTGAAGTTTTGCGTCTCAGTTCCTGACTTTCTACATTTCTCCTTTTCACTGGTACATTAGTTATCAAGGAACTCAAATGTAATTTCTGCTTATCATGGTCAGCCAATTTCCAATATTCTTGACAAAGAAATCCTCTTTGTTCATCAGAGAAATATTTATTATACTTGTATCTACATCTAGCGCAATTTGCAGGTAAAGGTTTTTTTTCTGGAACTTCTTTTCCGCTTCTATTCACATATTTCATTCCACTAAGTCTTTGCTTCTTCACTACCGATCTTTTCCATGCAGTTTTGTCGGCCTTCCTCCTTCTTTATCTTTTTCTCTTTTGGTCTTTCAGAATCCTCTCTAGCCATTTGTTCATCCTCGGAGCTCAATTCTGAAGTCGAAGGTATGTAAGACTCACTGGAATGTGCGAATGACTCGGAATCATTGCCGTCACTGCTGGAGTATATCTCCTCATTTTCTCAGTATATCAGGTAAAGGTTCAGCTCCTGATGTATTTGGATTTGGTTCTAAAAATCCGGACGTGCTAGGTACAGATATAGGTTCAACATCGTCTGATTCTCTTTCTTCCTCAACGATGCAAGATTCTAAAAACACCACAAAATGAGTACGAATTCACCAAGATATGACATGACAATTTTACCCTACTCATATTTATTTATTTACTTACCAGGTATTGCTCTGGTCGACAATGCCAATGCAACAATTTTTTCACCCCTGAATGCCATGTCAATTTTTATTTTTAACTATAATAATTCCTCACAAGTACGATGCACCAGAAGATAAACAGAAACGTAACCTCACAATTTAGCAACACAAATGTGCTAAGTGTACAGTTAACTCATTCTGTTCAAGAAATATATAAAACACAAATGTGGTAACTGATTATACAACAAGTGTGCATGAATATTCTGAAATTGATGTACTTAAAACATACGGTAGATGACGCCACTAGCCATAAATCTGAATAAACAGTTATCACATGTGTGCACATTGAATTATTACCTACTAATATAACTTTCTACATACTTAATTCAATTTCACTCAAAATTGTACTTACAACATTTGTGCGCTATACCATCGATATGGCTGTATTCTTTCTGCAGAATCTGCTGCATCCATTGCATTTCTCATCTGTAGATATCTTGATGTAATCTCAGAAATAAAGATTACGTCAACTAGCATCCAGAGAAATGCAGTGGATGCAGCAATTATTACATAAAAGATCATACCCTGTTAGAAGGTTGATCAGGTTGTTGATCAAGACCACTAAAATAAGAATATGGATGAGTAATAAAGGTAGGTAACTAGACTAATTTAAATATTTTTTATTACAGGTGAACATAAAATGGAACTATTTATATAAATAAAACTATATTATGATTAAGCTAGAATTGTTACCAATGGCAGGCAAAAAAAATAGCACTAGCCCATTTTTATTCAAAATAAAACAAAGAGAAATTCATCAATAATAATATTTATTAAGGACACGTTTACACCAAGTAAAAGAAATTATACTTTGTATATCCCATTTTCGGTACTGAAACTAAGTATTTCATCATAAAATAAATAACATTAAGGGAGATAAGTAGTCACCAATCCATCATACACCTAAAAATTTTTTGCCCATAAATTTTGTAAATACAAATTGATGGAAAATACAGAACTTCCAACATTTTACAATTTCATTGCCATGTGGTCAGGCTAGTTTAAAGTTAAAATTCTGTTTCATAAATACCTAATTTCCAACCTCTTAATTTCCAGACAAATACAAAATTAAATTCTAATAAAATGTAATTTTGATTTAGATTTAAAACTAATCTGTCGATTGCGATAAAGTTGTAAAATGTTGAAAGTTCTGTCAAATTTTATCAATTTATCAAGATTTAGGGGCAAAAAATTGGTTAGGTGTATAGTGGGTTGCTTGGTGACTCCTTATCCCCTTAACAAATTTTAAGTTTTTAATGTAAAAAAAGAGAATTAAATAGAAAGAGTAAATATCAGTCTTGTAGTGTTCAAAAATAAGACATAATTGGTTGCCTCTATACGAATCTCATCTTTTTTTTGAACAAAAGAAAAATATTTATCCTATTTGCCTCATTTTTGTTTACATTATCATATTTTAAAAATGGTTATTTTACATTTTAATATCAAATATAACAATTATAATATTTAAGTTGGCTATCTGACGAAAATGTGGCCTTAAGGTTGAGTAGGGGGTATATTCCCCCAGTAATATTGATGTACTTTGTTGTATTACCATAAATTAAAATATTTCTAAAAAATTGTCTCATCATTCCATGTCAATATGATCAAGAATTATCTAATAACTTCTATCACGGATTTTCATCTGGTGCTGAAGTTGGCTTTTTATCTGGGCATTGGTCCTTCTTTTCAGTAAAGGGAACTTTCGTTTTGTATCTTCTATTTTTTTATTTGACGGATAGATATTATTATTTATATATTCAGAAAATGCTGTTAAAATAGCTTCTATTTCTAAATCTTCCCAAGAATATCGTTGCTTTTCTGAAAGAGAAAAGAGAGTTAATATAGTTGACCCTACATTGGGAAAGATTTTTAATAAGAGGAAAATTTCATTTACGCAATAATAAAAATTCGTCGAGATCGTTGACATAGATTAACCAAAAAATATGGCTTGCTTAAGGAAAACTCAGAAGCTTCATTTTATGAAAATTTTATTCCTACTCACACCTGATACAATCTTGGTTGTAGGTTTTAACCTGGTATTATGTTCTGGTTTTTTGTGTATTTGACTAGTCTAATAAGTCATACAAGGTCTGGCAATAGGTTGTGGCGAGTTTGAATGAGCTGTAGTAAACACCTGTTTAATGTTTTGAAATAACAATAAAAAGAAAGATTAGAATAAGCAATTTACTGGTATCAACATAATTTTAAAAACAACTCGCTTTAAATGAGCTCCGTGGCAACGTATATATTCTTATAACCCATTAGTAAAATTCTGCATGACACATTGAAATAACTCCTGATCAGTTGCTGCGATGTCTTCCCTCTTCGATTTTTTAATTGTTTCAGTGTGTAGAAATGTCTGCTTTGGAATACCTTAAACTATAGATAGACTTATGGTAACCGCACAGGAAGAAATCAGAGATGCTTATTGGAGTAGATAATCCGTTATTTCAACAAAACAGTGGCATGGCGCATACTGCAAGGCAAACCATGGAGACTTTAAGACACGTTTCTAGGACATGTAATTTCAAGATTTGGTGACATCTGTTGGCCAGCAAAATCTCACAACTTAATTAATTTTACTGATAGGTTCCAAGAATTATATGTAGCAACGCAGCTCATTTAAAGCAAGTTATTTAAAAAAAAATCAAGTTGATACCAGTAAATTGCATGTTCTAATATTTCTTTTTCTTTTTATTGTTATTTCAAAATATTAAACAGGCGTTTAGTACAGTGCGTTCAAAACCACCTTAAGCCATTGCAGGACCGATGTAACTTGAAATGATTTATTTTTTATTTTTTAAGGTACGTTTTTCATAGATCTTATAAATTAATATTTCGTTAGCTTAGGTAACAAAGGTATTAAAAATTCAGTTTTACGGGAAAGCAAATTAAGGATTTTCATATAATGTATTTTTAGAATTCTTTTATATGAACTATAAAATGTTATTTTAACGACTTCTTAATGTAGTTATTAATTTTTCTTGAAGCTTTGGCTTTTATAAAACCAGTTATAACTTTCTCATTTTTTTAAATTATCATTTGGTATAAAAACAATGAAAAACATAAGATTCATAATTAAAACCTTTATACCCTAAGCTAACGATTTCTATCCAGGCCATGGCTGTTCCCCTCATGCGCACACCCATATTTAAGCCATGTATTATGGTCAATGATGAACACATGCAAAGCTATATCCTAAACATAAATGATTGATCATTAATTATCCCAATAAAATTATAATTTGTGTGCAAAGAGGGTCATGTGCTAACCACATTAGATATTTTTGAAATGTACAGTAAAATCCAGAATTATTTCAACAAAATTGGGTACATAAAAAATTTACCAAAATGGGTACATATAAAAAATGTTAAGTATACAGGGCAGACCAAATTCGATAGAATTTGAAATTGTCGGGTGTAAACTACTTTGACTACTTTTTCGAGACAAATTCAATGGCGAATCAGATTTTAGCTATCTCATTTTGTTTTCGCGTTATTTAATTTTTCTCATTTTGCAGATTTTTAAATCTCCTTTTATATCTCGCTAAGAACAAAAGTTTTCAAAATATTTTTTTGGGCCCTATGCAGTTTTTACGAGGATTTTAATGAGCCTATTGAAAATTGTCTACCTTCTTTTGTTTTCAAAATATAATATAGTTAGTTTTGCTTAATTTTTGCAAAATTAGATACGGATGAAGACAATTTTCAATAGGCTCAATAAAATTCTCGTAAAAAACTGCATAGGAGACAAAAAAATATGTTGAAACTTTCATCCCAAACGAGATACAGGGAAGGGAGATTTAAAAATCATTATCAAATGAAAAAAAAAATTAATAAAGCGAAAACAAAATGAGAAATCTGATTGTGCCATTAAATTTGTCTCAAAAGAGTAGGCCAGCGATATGCCATTTTGTTGTAGAATCACTCCTTATCCCTGAAACCCCCCAATCCCATCGAATTTGGTTCACCTTGTACTTGACATACTGAACAAACATAATGTCAATGACGCCATTGGCTTAATTTAACTTAACAAAATAGCACATAAATTACAATAATCAGGTTTCTAAAGTGGTTACAATACATTTAATTTTTGATTTAATCACTTAAATAAATTCCATTTGTTCTGTAATTCAAGTATAGAGATACTAACTTTTATTGTTGAACTTCCTATTTATACAATTTTGTACATAGGAGATAATTTGTGGTGGTGTTCTTTGTGATAAAATGGGATATTCTTCTATATAGGTCAAGCATTCATTTTGTGACGGCAAGGAATTCATTTCTATATAAACGGAAAATATGTCATTTACTAATATTTTTTCAGCAGTGGTCCAAGATCTTCGTTTTACAAGACCCAAATCAATCTGTAAATAGCAAAATTAACAAATATACTTCATTCGCATTTATTTCTTTACCTAATAACCTTTGCCGTTTCTATTTGGGGTTTGGGGTACTGTCAACCATATGCTTTCATCAGAGAACCTCTTTCGAGATGAAAATAATGGAGTTGTGTTATTGGTATCTGGTGGTGGAGTATGAGCTCCTGAGGTTGAGGGTCCAGAAAGTTTGTCCTGCGCATGTGATAACTGAGATGAACCAGGAGGAATATTCTCAGTGTTTTCAGCATCACCTTGGGCTATCTCCAACAATTTTGACATGTTAATAATGTCTCGAGCTACAACGGGCTGCTGTCTATAATAATCCTTGTGCACTTTTTCACTATGCCCTAAGAAATTCTGAAGGCATTGTACATTGTCATTATTTAAGTTCAAAAGTACCGATTTAGTGGCAATATGCTTCTTAAGTTGTATTGCCCTTAGGCTAGATGGATTTAAGGCTCCACATTTTACGGAATATTCACGTATTAGATCAACAGCTTTGAAGTGTCTAAAATTCTTGTTTTTTTCGTTTTTCGTTTGAGGAATACCAAACAAATAGGGATTTTGAGGATCCACTCCTGCTTGTTCACGCAGAGATAATAGTAGGTCGACACATTTTTTTATATGGTTGTGTATCAAAACAAGAACCCCACGAGCCAACTTTCCTCTGATTGTGAATCGCACATACTGACCCACAGCATTCTTTCCTTCTTGTGTGAGAGAATTAAATAGTTCAGAATTGGTCTTCTCTTCAATGGTTTGGAAATTTTTATAGTCATCTATAAGAGTTCTTTGCAGTTCACCTGGTCTCCTTCTATTAAATACCAACAGTGATGCTAATGAAAATTGTGATAACTTAATCCACGATTGGTTATTATACCCGTTGGTAATCAAATTGGTATAGTGTTTATTGATGTTTTCCAGTAAATACGAATTAAGTTTTTTAATATCTTCAGTTTTTGGCAAAACAACAGACTTTTGCCGTTTTTGCCTTAGCAGACTTTCTGAAGCAGTTTTATTCACAGTACTATTTAAATCAGTTTTCAATAATACCAATAGGTCTTCAGTGTCCTGCTTGCGTTGCATATTTTGACTCTTTATACAATCTGATATATTTAAATTTCCTATATATTTAAGCGATGTTCCAATATTGGTGGGAATAGTTGGTTTTTCGTAAATTCCTGTTGTTTTGTTGTAGTTGCCCATTTCATTTAATGTTGCTAAAATGCAGTCAAAATTTTTAAGCTTACTGCGAATCATATCAAAATAATGTTCATCTCTATATTTTTGGCAAAGCGTTTTATCATACATGATATTAAGTTTATCGTATCTAATAATATTAGTCACTTTATCATTTTTTAAAACAGGAAATACTTTGTGTTTTAGAGTTTCGTTTGCTGTAGGATAAATATTAGCCAAAAGCGATCTGCTATTTATTAATATATTTCTTTGGTGGTTAACTTGACGGTCGGAGTTGCAGTTGCGGTAGTGACGTCTTAGGGCACCAATGGTAACAAAAATTTTACATTAAGGGCAAGGCATGTAGTTTTCTTTTCTTATTTTTCTGCCGTTATGTAATTTTCTCGCTCCGAAAACTTCGGTATTGGTTCCACTTGTGTTATATTTAAAATTTCCCTCAATTCTCAGAGCAGATATTAATTTTTGTCGCTCTGAAGATACTGTGGATAAATATAAACGATAGAATAAATAGTAATAATAATAACCAAGTGATAATAATACACTTACATTTTGGTAAATAAAGGAATTTTTTCACCCGTTCCTCGTTTTTATGAACTGTCTGAAAGTGTCTAATAATTTTCGTATTCAATTTATTGCAAAAAATACAATAATTGTTTTTCGTTTTAAAATGTCTGGCTTTTTCTTTCATAGGTAGTATGGCACCATGGGGAATTTCACTGGTTGTGGTAACATCACAGGTAGACTCCTCTGGAACATCCTCCATGGAGTCGTTTTCACTGTCTATTTTAAAAAATACATATAAATATTAATACAGTCAATCTGTCATTTGACCCGTGAATAATTTCTACAAGAAATTTTTTTATATATATTATAATGTAGGGGGATTGCCATAATCAGTAATTCAAGTTTTCCACAAAAACATCGTTGCCGCTACGGCCGCTATGTTGGAAAAATAACGGTCTTGTTTATTTCCTTTCCTGTTAGTTAAACCTTAAAATTAGTTATTACCGATGTTGTAGGGAATTAAAAAAGCTACAACTTTTGTTTAAATAATTTTCTTTCACAGTAAATTGTTTAAAAATTACAACAACTCGAAGTTTGAAAAATTTTCTCGAGTTTCGGAATCATGTCTGCTCCTTGCTCCGACGTCATTAATACTCATTATTAATTTTGCAATCAATAAAATTGACTTAAATTAGTGTTACTGGTTTAAAACAATGAAATTTAATCGAATTTTTCGAGTCCTACTCCTCACTGATCCTTTCTGGCCGCTGTAAATCGTAAAGTACTTACAATAGAGAAAAATTTCAAATTAAGTTGTAGCTCTTTTTATTCCCTACAATATTGGTAATAACTAGTTTTAGGGTAGAACTAACAGGAAAGGAGATAATCGAGAAAAACCTATTTTGACTGTCATTTATCCAACATGGCGGCCGTGGCGGCAACGATATTTTTATGGAAAACTTGAATTAATGATTATGGCAACCATCCTATATTAAATAAAAAAAAATCTTGTAGGAATTATTCATGAGTACCCCTTTTTTTTGCTCTAGAGACTGTATTATAATAAACAAAAGATACATTCTGCAGGCCTTTTAAATGTATTTAATTTGTTCTACAGTCAGATATAAAACATTTGAACAACTATGACAGTAATCATACAAAATAAGTCTAAGTTTTATTACTGCTATAGCAGTTGTTGGTGTCCTGAAATTCTGGAAACTGAATACTGTTACAGCAGTTATTGTCCATGAACATGTTAATCAAATTAAAAAATAACGTTATGGCAATAGCTGTATACAGTTTTCTTTTTTTATAATTCAATATTCATTACCTCAAGAATTAAGCAAAGAAATCGATTAAGGTACCTAAAAAATTCAGATTGTGTAGCATGTGAAGTATAGGGTAAATAAATAATAGTTTTACCAACTATGATGTAAATTACATTGATGCGTTTATATTTTTTGTAATATTACTATTTTACACCTATGTTTTGTATCAATAGGCTGAGGGATCTCAGTCAATAGCCTAATTAGCCCAGGCTAATTTACTTAAAGTACAATTATTAAAAATATTATTAGACAGAGGTACTGATACAGATCTAATAATAAAATAATAAATTTATTAACAAATTGTTAATTATCGATAGCAGGGTGGAGCGGAAAAAACTTCCAGGGCAGATCCCATAACTCGTCCAGCTCTATAAATTGCCTTCCGAGATATCTGTATCTTAGTACCCCAAGTGGAACACAGTTACACAGAACATGAGTGGTTTCTTCCTCCACCTTATACATCTGACAATAGGATCATCCTTCACCCTGCAGTAAGAAATAGGTACAGACAATTTTTTTCACTATCGTAGATTGAATAATCTACTGAAAAAAAGTTTTTTCGCTCCACCCTAATCAATAGGTACAGTTTTAGGTCTCATGGTAATTTTATGTGCTTACCTGATCGAGGATAATCATCGGAACAATCCATTTGCTTAGCTGCTATATTTTCTAATAGTTCGCTATCTGAACTGTCATAATCAGAATACACTGGCTGAAAATCTTTATCTCGTGTGCTATCATCACTGCCAAAATCATGAAACATGTCACCTAATAAAAAAACAATAGTTGGAACATCAAAACAAAAATCTACAATTTGCAGTGTATTTAATATTTTTTTTAATAAAAGAAAAAAGATGCTCACTCAAATGTAAGGATGTGCCGGACTTTCTTGAATATTTTGTCTGCTGGACACTGTGTTACTTTCTTCATCTAAAGACAGAAATAATTTTGATTATAGAAGAACACCAAAATAATCTGCAAAATTCAATCATGCACAAAAATTAAATAATCCTTTCCAGAGTGGAATTTTTTTTTTAATAAAAAAAAGAAGAAATATACTCACTTGAATGTAACAAGAATTCTGGAATTCCTTGAATATTTTGTCCGCTGATCACAGTGTTACTTTCTTCGTCTAAAGACAAAATAATTTCAATTAGAGTAAAACACCAAAATAATCTTTGTAAAATTCTATCATACACAAAAAAATCTTTTCAAGAGCGATAGCCTATCCTATGCCAATAATAAATATTTATTTCTTTTCTTGACCATTAATATTTAAATGCTTGACAGTAATTCTTGGGTTTAGCGGTCCCTAATAAATTACACTAGATTTATTTTCTAACGTTTCAGTTTATCAAACCATCATCAGAGAACTATAATAAAGTTATTATTTTTTTTTATTATACATTTCAGTGTTTTACGTTTTGGTACTAAACTTACTTTTTAAAATTATAATTTAAAAAGGTTTACATATTTTGTCTTTCTTATTTTAGTGCTATATCGCATATATAACGTTACATTTGTTTATGTTATTCAGATACGGTTTGAATATACATCCTATTTTGCTTAAAATATATTTTTTATAGTGTGAAAATATGATTATGTTTGACGTTGCTGAGAAGATATAATAATGAGTTTACATTTTAATTGCCCCTTTACAATTAATTTAGTAAATGGAAGTATGTTTCACTTAAATTCTCTATATCAGTCATATTAAAAAATCACAATATAACAATATCACATAAACCTTTCAACACTACAAAAAAATTCATTACTAAACTCAAACCTAAAATACCAGTAAATGAAAAAACTGACACCGTATATAAAATAGACTACAACAGTTGTAATAGTGCATATATAGGCTAATCAAAATAATGTCTTCACAAAAGAATAATACCCATAAATAGCATAAGGACTCTAAATCAAAACTTGAGAGCATTTGCAAAACACGCTTTAGAAAATAATCACAGCTTTAACTATGACGAGGTAAAACCGAACTACCACCGAAGAACAATACATGAAATGCTACAAATAAAACGACACGTTAATGCAATAAATAATATATAATCGGACTGATATAGAGAATTTAAGTGAAACATATTTCAATTTACTAAATTAATTGTAAAGGGGCAATTTATAATACAACTTTATTATTTTTACATCTTCCCAGCAACGTCAAACATAAAAATCATATTTTCACACTATAAAAAATATATTTTAAGCAAAATCACCAGTAGGGTATTAATGGCGGTGGTGGGTCTCCCCCACCACAAGTGGTGGGGGTAATTAGAGGGGGTAATTAGAGTGCGGGGGTAATTCGATGGGGTAATTAGAGAGGGGGGTAATTCGAGGGGGTAATTAGAGTGCGGGAGGTAATCAGAGGGGGTAATTAGAGTGCGGGGGGGTAATTAGAGCGGCGATAATTAGAAGGTTACTTACAGGAGTACTTAGAGGAGGTAATTATAGTCGTGGGTAATGAGAGTGGTGGGTGGTAATTGGAGTAGGAGGTAATTATAGTGGTGGAGGGTAATCAGAATGTTGGGAGATATGCACGAGGGTGGGATATGTTGGTAGTGGGGCAGTTTTATTACTATAAAGGAGATGCGATATCACGGTAAAATCATACCTATCGTGAATCGCCTACAGTTAGCAAGTTTTAGCTATCGTGAATTACCCACAGTTAACAAGTAAGTGTAGCACAGTGATCAGAAGTTAAAGTTCAAGTGAGCAATATCTTATATTACTTTTTTGTAATTATTTCATTATACCCATTTAATTGTGTCAATTTTAATTATGGCTATTTCTGACTATTTCGACATATCTGCGCTTATTGAGCTTATAAGACAAGATACACAGGTTTTAGAGCAAAAACCTATTTCATCATTAATTGAAAATAAGGCCTATATTATAAAAAAAATGTCTATGGTGAATTCAAGGTTTGGAAAATCCATTTTAGTAATTTTGTTTGAGGAAAGTACAATTACAACATTTAAAACATTTTTACCAAAACGAATCGCAGAAGTTATACGTATAGAAACTATCGATACAATAAATTCATGTAGTGATAAATACACATTGACATATTTAGGTCAGAGTCCTCCCGCATTTGCAGGTGCAAAACCTACTTTTTTAATAGAATTCGGTATTAATCAATAATCAAAGTAATTGTATTAGTATTTTAGCTAGGTTTTAGTTTAACGTAGATAGTTAAGGAAATATAGTGAAAGAATTATTCAGGTAATATAAGATGTAATACTATTAGATCACGTGTTAGCTCACAATGAATCAACGTTGGTTCTACTAGGTGATAATATATTGATATTGTATAACATATTTCGATGGCACACCAGTAGGACCCATGTAAGTCGCTTAATAAAATAATAATTTTCAGGTTTTTAATTTGCTTATTTAAATTCTAGGTAAGCGGCAATATGTGGATGCAATATTCAGCTGAATGTTGGACAAAAGCAGAAGATATTAGTTCAGCTATCCAAAGATTATCTTCCGAATTAAATGATCTAAGTATGGATTCGCTGCATGCTGCGAATTATGATTTAAATTATTGCTTCGATGATGGCGAATGTCGACGTCTCATAGAAGATTCTGATAGGTACAATGATGGTGCAAAGCTATGTCACAAGTACTATAATGGTATTCTAAATTTAGAAGAATTTTGTGAGCAAATGGTTGAAATGAATTTAAAACGATTTCTGTATACAATAGACAAATACCTACCTAAGAAGATTATTGAAAAATATCAACTTGACCAATCTGATGATGATGATGATGATGACGACAATGATGATGATGATGATGATGATGCACATGATTAATTCCTATTAAATCAATTAATAAACCATTTTACCATAAAATATGTAAATAGCATATGTAATAACAATAAAAAAACAAAAAATCACTTTTATTTTCTTTACTATTTTTAAATTGAAATAAAACACATATTCAGAAAATACATTTAGTTTTATTACCTATTTTGTTACATTAGTAAATGAATACCTTAAACTATTACTAAGCGTTAAGTAAACACATATTGTAATTTTACAATACATTTAAATCTACAATACGTCTATTAATAAAATGAACATTTGCTAAAGTGTCAATAGGGATTTTTCACTTGGTGCCAACAAAACCGCTCTGAACTGAACCATTTAGGGCACTATATGTTAAATAAGTGTCATGAAGTATGAGAGCATACACTCGAGTTTGTTCAGGGAACTTCGTTTTACGGGTTTCAAATTCAATTTTTATATCTACAGTGGATGATTTCATGTCATCTGGCTGGTGGGAGCAATCAATAACAAACAAAGGATTTTTTTCTGAATTCTCCAAGATCCATCATTGGTTCACCCATATCTTTATCATAGTAACTGCGCTGGAAGTTTTCATAGGCATAGTAGGCTGCAGAATCGAGTTTCTTATCGAAATCCAAATTCCAACGTTCATATGGGAACACCTCAGAATTAAGATATAGTCGAATATTATTCATATGTGCATGTACAAACTGTGTGATATTCTTTGTTGTTGGAATGGTCGTTGTTTTGAAAACCTATAATGATGTAGCGAGGTCTTTCGAGACTGCTGGTGGTTTTAATGGCCCATATGTCAGAAGCCGTATTACGCAGACAAGGAAGCTCATAGAGATCCCACATACGATACACCATCTTAACTTTGGCATTATTACTGCTTTTATTAATTCGATTCAAAAGTTTAAGCTTTTGTCGATCCTCAGGTACAATATGTCTGATCTTCCACTCAATTTTGCTAATTTCCAGTTCTGCGTCAACCTCCCCAATGTATGAGTCTTTAAAAGATCGGGCTATTATCAAAATTAATTCCTGTTTCGCATTCAAAATACCTTTGGTATAATCTTCAGCAAAACCCATGAGGTATTTAAGGGGGAGCTTACCACTAAACACATGACTGGTGGTATCTAAAATATCTTGTTTTTGTTGGTTGAGGCCCCAACCTGATGTTAATAATGAACATGCGTGTGTTTGTCCATATGACACCATAGTTTTCATTGTGGTAGTAACACCAGGCTTTCGAACAACAGCCACTTGTTCGCCACCCATTTCCAGACGTATTTCTTCGAAAAGATATGCGAGTGCATTGTTAGATAGATAACACTGCTAGTAGCATCACTAGGTGTAAATTTTCCTTCTATATAGATGTAACTCTCTGTAATGTCAAGTATGAGATCTTGAAAATTGACGGGAATGCTTATTTCATCTGAATTTCTGTAATATGGAGAACCATATGGTTTATATGTATGCTCATGTAAGCTAACTAGGGAATGATCAAAAACGGGTTCGTCGAACACCTCAAGTTTTTCACTAGTTGCAATAGCAACCATTTTGTTAGAATCTTACTTTTAGTCCAATTGATCGCAAAAAGTCACGATCCTTAGCCGACAGTCTATGTCTTAACTGTTTAAGATCTACACGTTGAATGAATCTGTTTCTACACTCGGTCTTCTTTTTATCGACACTGTTTTCTATAGCATTATATTGGTGGTGTACATACCGTTGTTGATTATATCGGAAACCCATTTAGCTAGTGGTATTAAAACTCCTTTAACTCAAGTTTTACAATAATCTTTTCACTTCGAAAGTTGATTAAATCACCGTTGTCGTCCAATATGCGTAGAGTAATATTATCGATAAACTGGCGTCCTTCAGGTCTGACAGGCAAATATATGATATTGGCTGGTTCCCTGGTTATTTTATAGCCAGGCTCAACATCCACATCAAATTCGAAGAGGGTGTGTGATTCATCAGCATTCAGATATGCTCCTGAAATAATATTGCAATCTACACGTATCATTCTCACTTTCATAATATCGACTGGGAGTGTTGATTCATAACTTCTGTTTGGATGTAAATGCACCGCTTCAAATCCCAACAGACTACCGATTGAATTCGGCTGCGAAAAGTCTATTTCATACTGTGACCAGATCTCACACTTTAATGTATTGTTATTTGCTCTCAACGAGAATATTTTTGCATAATCCTTTTCATCAATGTTCATAGCTTTCAACAGTGCAAGATAGATTTCATCAATTTCATAGGCTCCAAGCGGTATGCTAACAGAGGTAAGTACAGCCTGATCGTTAATTCTATAATGAAAAATGTTATTATTTTCATCCACATTGAATATAGAATTGTAAGAGTAAAATCCGATTAAACCCAATCCATGACGACTACCTATATCCAACTCAATGGGTGGATAAAAGTCTGTACTAAGCACACTAATGCGGCTTGATAGAGTGAAGGTGTACGACATGACTGATACTTTTAGAGGTTGTTACATCACTTTATTATATGCTACAACAATAGCTGTGTAATTTTCTCTTCTTCGGAGGCGATGGCGATATATTTATCTTATTACTGGATGCAACATTTACATCGCGCACTTTACAATAACAGCAAAATACTTTACGAGGTGATGGACCGTCATTAACATCAAAATTTGTCTTACAATCATTTACATAATGTTCTTGGCAGTATTGAAACTTTAAAATATCAATATCATTCTGGAGATTTGGGGGCAGCTTATCCCACACTAAAGCAATTTCTTGAGCAGCACATCCAATTATCACTTCTTTGGGCATATCTGCAAGTTGCTGTTTAGTCATCTTCGTCAGACTGCGTAGTCTAGAGTATGCAATTAATGAATGACCCATTCGTTTAATGTCTTCTCTATCCATGGCCGGTGTGATAGTTGCTATCTCCATAGTGTTAAGTTTTTATAGAGAGAAACTTTAAGCACAAATGACCGCACCACACTGTGTTGAAATTTTGCTGGCGAACATAATTATAGTATATTCTATCAACAGTCTTTGAACCACTATGGAGGTAATCAATTAACTCTATGGGTGGGGGTAAATCGCCGAAACTGTCAAAGTATGTGACTAAACCACCACGTTTTTTATATGCCACCCAATGTGTTCCAGAACCATCTGAACTATCCAAATTGATGATGGCAGATTCATTATAATGTGGTCCAGAATTAGGTAGATTATCACGCATAAATACACCCCGAAAATATGGTACCTTCATCATCTTGGTATAATATTTAAGATCGACGTCGGTGAGAGGCCTCCGAGGCAGGGTGTCTAATAGTTTTTTGAATTTTGTTTGAGATAAAGCCCCAACCCCTTACGATATGGTTTCATATACAATCCTTTACCACTCTTTCCGAGGGCAATCGCCTCCATATGTCTATTATGGCGATTTGCTTCAGCCAATTCTGCCCTGCTCGCTTTCACAGAATCGACTGCTTTAACAATACCTGCTGCACTTCCAGCCAAACTACCTAACGCTGATAATCCAGCAAAAATAGGTATCAAAGGTAAAATGCCTCCGACTTTTGGTATCGGTATTATGCGCGGTGTACGAATATTACGTTTTCCACCGGCTGATTTTAGATATCGTCGTGCAGCTTGAAGTGCAATTTCAGCCGTTTTCTTTGTATCCTTTACAACAGTTCGTCTACCACCAGATTTCTGTAAGGCATCACGTACTTTGTGAACTATTCCAGAACCGAACGATATCTTTTTAATATTCCTCTTCTTTTTTATTTTCTTAACAACTTTCTTTCTCTTTGGAATAGTGCGTATTGTTGACTTATAACCCATACCAAGTCGCTGCTTTCCCTTCATTATAGTTGTAACTAACCAAGCAGCCGCCTTTTCTCTAAGTCCCGCGTCTTGAGATTTTACTCGTTTCCAAGCTTCCAGTTCAAGTTGATAGTCTGCCTTATGCCGAGCTGCTAAATTATTCGTATTCTGTGAATATGCAATGTCGTGTTGCTTGCAAGCTTTATCGAGCTTATTGATACCTATATCGTTTCTAGCTAACCTCTTTTCTAATTTAGTGCCAGGACCACAATACTGGTAACCCAGCAAATGCAACTCAAATGGAAGGTTATTAATCAGAGAGTTAACTAAACCTCTACCGCGCTTCCTACGCTGACACTTTTTACGTCTATGCTTTGTGGTGGACAACATTTAAATAAGAGCTGAAAAACATATATGTATTTATATAGTCTTCGACCGCGGTACAATGCGTATTGTGAAGCAGAAACAAACTTTTCCTATAGATAATTTAGATGAAAAAATTGGCTGTGGATTAGACGATGGTAATAATCGTCGTCATGGTCCGCTTCTACCCTCGACTGTGCGCGCTCTCATAATAGGCCTCTCAAACTGTGGGAAAACAAATATCTTAATATCACTGCTTACTCACCCTCTTGGATTACGTTTTAAAAATATTTATTTATATTCAAAGTCGCTATATCAACCCAAGTATGAGTATCTACGCGACGTATTAGCACCAATTAAAGGATTAGGATTTTATACCTTTAGTAATAATGCAGAAATAGTAGAACCATCCGAGGCAAAGCCAGAGTCTATCTTTATATTTGACGATGTAATATGCGAAAAGCAGGATGTTATCAGAGCATATTTTAGTATGGGTCGTCATAGGGGCGTGGATTGTTTCTATCTTGCTCAGACATATTCCCGCATATCCAAGCAGCTCGTTCGAGACAATAGTAATTTTATTATTATATTTAAACAGGATGATATGAACCTTCGCCATATATATTCCGATCATGTGTCACCGGATGTAACATTTAAACAGTTCCAAGATATGTGTGCGGAATGTTGGAAAGATAAATATGGATTTCTAGTGATTGACAAGGACAGTGAAATACATGAAGGTCGCTATCGCAAAGGACTTGACAGTTTCATATATCCATGATGTGTTTTGATCAAAATTTCAATTGTGCTACAGACAGCGTTAAGGTTAGTTCAGTAACAGGAGCATTTATTAGAATTATGAATATCAACAGAAAGGTTCAAAACAGTGAAAAAACTGAGAATGAAAACAGGGATGTAAGTCTGAAACGTCAACTGGTAGAAGCTACAGATGCAGTACGTAAGAAATTCAATTCTATTAAGAACAGACATATGGAAAATCAATTAACACTTGAAAAGATTTATGAGCCCATAACTAAGCCATTAAAGGTGTTATCTTCAGTAGCAGAGGTAAAATCATATGCTCAACAACAGTTACCACCTTCAACTTCAACAACATCATGGGAAAGTGCTAGAAGTATATCTGATAGGTACGATGATGATGGCCAACCACAGGCATCTTTCATGGAAACACCACCATCGTCAGTAACCTCTAGCTCAAAAATTCCTCTTACTAACAGTTTAAAAAAAGAATATGAGGTGGTAAAAAAACATAGAAAAATTAAAGTCTGGGGATTCCAAATACGATATTTTGTATGGTGTGCGCGTAGATCCTAACACAGACAAATTGCGGATGGGTAATGCAGAAATACATTTTTCACATGGAAATATCACATTGTTGTATGGTAATAAACGACTTGGGGTGTATCCTGGTAGTCCAGAGTTGTACGATCTAATATTTCTAAAACATCCACCAATTGTAGATGTTTATGATGTGAATGATATCGACGAAGAATGGAGTAGGATATATGGGGATATATTAAGAAAAACGAAAGCACCATACAAAAATTATGATGTAAAGAAAGGTTTTAAAAAAACCAAACAAAAGAAGTTCATCAAAATTATAGAACCATTAATAACTTCTAAAATATTGACGCGATCAAAGAGTGGTCAAGGGTTAGCACATTTCCCTACCAACAAATTATATCGCAATAATGCAGTAGATTATGTTTACTGGAATAAGCCGAAAGATCTTGTGGACCGCTTGCGCTTACTATGGAGTTCAAAAGTGGCGGGACATAACAATCACGACAACGAAATATTAGAATTAGTATCAGAATTAAAACAGGGACACAGTATATTAGTAAAACTAAATAATTTGCCTTGGTTAATAACTATAATACCGACTGAAATTTCTGAATTGCTTCAGATGCCGTCGGAAATGGCTACTGTAAAGAACAGTATTGACAAGTTTGGACGTAAGAGAGGTGCTAGTAAAACAATAGTACTACGCGGCCCACCCGGTGTTGGTTTTAAGCTTACCAATGATGAGCACTTTGATATTCAGAAAAAACGTTTGAAGAATATTGGAGACCCTGTAGATGAACAAGATTGTGCAACACGTAATTATGTTGACAATCGTATCGATATATACCATAAAGATATTCGCAAGGGTATGAATGATGTAACCGATTTACTTCTGTCGTCAGTGAAAAATCATATTAGTGCGGCCATCATAAAAAGCAGAGAAGAAAATAATATTATTTTGAATAAAAGAGATGCGGATTTGATACAGCAGATGCATACATATATTAATAAACAGATTGCGGCAATTAATACTGGCTTGACGGAGCAAACACGAATATATATTGGTAAACAAATTGCTGGAGTTACTGGTTCAAATGCGATGCTCATGGATGTGAATAATGCGTTAGTTGGAAGGGTTGATAACCTAGAGCATTTGGTTAAAAAGTATCATACAGAACAAACGTCATCGGGTACACAATATCCTCCATTAGATCCTGAGATATTAGAAATATTAAAGAGAGAGAGAGCGAAAATACCGCATAAAGTGCGGGGGTGGGTAAAGTGGGACATACTGCCACAGAACCTCGCCCAAAGAAGACTCAACCTACCGGCAAAGCAACAGCAACTGAAGTAGCACTGAAATAAAAAATATTATTTTGATTATGGCCACTAGTAGTGTAAAACTACAAGTTGTTAATGAATTGCATAAATCTTGCCGAAGAAATTTCCGTAGAAGAACTATTATTAAAGGATATGGTGATTTATGGCAAATAGATTTAGCTGAAATGCAACAATATGCTAGAGGTAATAAATGCTATCGATACATTCTTGTTGCGATTGATTGTTATTCTAAGTATGTTTGGTGTCGACCTATTAAAAATAAAACTGGTGTAGAAGTTTGCAATGCTATGAAGAACATATTTCAGGAAGCAGATTACACGCCAATCAATTTGCAGAGCGACCACGGTACCGAGTTTTACAATAGTAAGTTTTCCACATATAGAAGAAATACAGCATAAATCATTATTCTACGTATAGCACAAAAAAGGCGGCAATTGTTGAACGAGTAATACGAACATTAAAAAACTGGCTGTACAAAGAATTTTCAATTAGAGGTAAATACAAAAAATGGTATGACATTTTATCTAACATTATAAATAGATACAACCATAAAGTTCATCGTGTAACTAACATGAAACCTGCTAACGTGACATCCTCTACACGTTTAGATGCATTCAATCACGTTAAAGTGGCATTAAAGCCTAAATTTCACATTGGTGATGTAGTTCGAATTAGTAAATACAAAAGTATTTTTGATAGGGGATTTACAGCCAACTTTTCAACCGAACTTTTCAAAGTCGTGAAAACAAACATAACAAATCCCACAACTTATTTACTTGAAGACATGCGCGGACACCCCATCAAGGGAGGCTTTTATGAAATGGAGTTACAAAAAGCTAAATATCCTGATGTATATCTATTGGAGAAGGTATTACGGAAGAGAGGAAACAATATTTTTGTGAAGTGGCTTGGTTTATCAAATGAACATAATTCATGGGTCGATAGAAATGCTATAGTTTAATATATTTACTTATTTATGGAAAATATAAACTTAGAGTAGAATGTACGTATATGTTTAAAGTAATGTTGAGTAAAAATAGCATACTTATACAATTATGTAATTATTTTCTTATTATATCTTAACTGTATTTATTTTGATTTTACTCGTCTTTTGGATTAGAATGTTTAACTTTCGTAGTTAATGTATTTATTATCAAAACTATGTATAATTTATATTAATTTATATTTTCCTACAGTAATGAACACAAAATAAATTCTTGGATAATACAGTTTCATACATTTTTGAAAATGTAAACCTAGAGTAGAATGCATTTTATATAGATATAAAGGAGTGTTGAATTAAAATAGCGTACTTATACAATTATATAGGTAATTATTTTCATATGTTATCTGAGCTGTAATTATTCTGATTTTATTACATTTTAGGCTGAAATGTTTAGCTACTGTAGTTAATGAATTTTTTCAATACCTGAAATAAAATATGTAAAAACACATACTTAATTTGTTTTAATTTTGTATTTTTCTACAATAATGAATACTAAGCAAATTCCTGGATGTTGTAGTTTAATATATCTATCTATTTTTGAGAAATAGAAACGTGTAGAATGTATTTCATATGGGTTTAAAGTAATACTAAATTAAAAATAGTGTACTTATACAATTATATATCTTTACTTCTTGTATATCTTAACTATAATTATTCTCATTTTATTATATTTTAAAAAGAAATATTTGTATTTAGCTGATGTATTGATATAAACACTTGTAAGAGAAAAAAAATGCACACAATTTGTTTAAATTTTATATTGTTCCTAAATAAATAAATACAAAATAAATTATGTACAAATATAATATAAAATAATATAAATATATACAACATATAATATAATATAAATATATACAAAAAAAGAAAAAGAAAATTAAAGTGGTAAAGTCTTTTTGGATGCACCATTACAAATAACACAGGCATCGACGGCACCTACGGTTACCGTGTCATCTCCGCATGCTCGACATCGAATTTTTGGTATGTTCCACCAATCTACCGTGGTATGCATACTTCCATGCTGATGTTCAGCGCCCTCGACAACCATGCGGGAATATGATATGTAGCATCTGGTGCACATATAATATTCCCCTTGGTCGATATCGCATATCACGACAAAACCAGCTGTGGCACATACCAAATCCATGCTTCCAGCCACCATATATTTTAAATGAAGCGCCATCTCGCTTCCCTCCTCGTCACTGAGGTCAGCCACGTCGGTTTGAACACCTTCGTCCACCTCGATGTCGCCTTCAGCATCCACTTCGATGTCGCCTTCAGCATCCACTTCGATGTCACCTTCAGCATCCACTTCGATGTCGCCTTCAGCCTGTATATCACCACCCTCCTCGATGTCATCATCCATTCCACCAGCAGGTAGGTTATGGTCAGCCGCTGCGATGTCCTCATCTATCTCGTCTGGAGCCACAAAATCTCCATGGAACACCCTTCTGTTAGTCACATCTTCTAGAACCAACTCTCTGAGTATTTCAATAATTGAAGCACGAGCCATGATGTTGATTATAGCAAGACAACTAATTTTCACATAACAGCCTCCCACATATATAACAATAATGAAATGTGGTGGGGCTATTTTATGGAGGGGATATTTTGTAGTGGGGTCATTTTGAGAGTAATTGAAATGTTCATACTTAGTCACAGACTGTTCCGTAGTATCGTTGAAGTCGGTTGTGTTATAATTAAACAAAAAAAATGTGTGACATTATTGAAATTGTTGAGGCCGACTCAACGACGTCGCCATTATCGTCTCGTGCAAATAGTCCGTCTGCATGGAGTATCGATACGGTACTTATCGATAATGAGTCGGATGAGAGTACCATGATGGAACCTGACTCCACCACTGGACCAGAAAGTCCCGACTTCTCTGATGGTAAGAATAAATGTACATTACACTTTTCTAATTATTAATTTTGTTTTCTTTACTTAGAGGAATCCCTAGACAGCAATGGGCGTCCATTTATTGGAGATGATGATAGTGACGAATCAACAGATGATAAGAATAAATGTTCAGCATTGTTTTAAATACTATTTTTTTTATTCATTACCTACAGAAGAAGAATTAGAGGCCGTCGTGAGAAGGGCAAGGGCAGAATTGGAAGACGAGGTGAGAAGGGCAGAGGATGAGGATTCGTCAAGCTCGGATGATGGTAAGAAACATGATTTTTTTCTTTTTTTTATGTTAATTCATTTGTTTGTACAGATATGGAGCGACAATAGAAAATAATTATAGTTTTAATTTTTAAATAGTATTTAAAAATAAATAAATATAGTTAAGTTTTAGTTTGTAAATAGTATTATAAGTACACATAAATATAGTTATGTTCTAATTTGTAAATAGTATTATAAGCACATAAATAAATATATATATACATATTATACAAAATGTCTTTTTTTATAATTAAACATAAATAATTAATGTAAGTAAATTCATGTACAAATGTGTTAAAATAAAATACACGTAAAAGTACTTACAAAATCATACCCCTATAACTTAATGAATATCTATAGAAAAATAAAAATGTGTGAACAAATAATCATATTCTTTGTATAAAATACACATAAAACATTTTATAATTAAAAATAAATAAGTAATATAGGTAAATTCCTGTAAGTACGTACCTATTTATTTAAATAAAAATGCACAGAAATGTGCATGTGCAAAATTTTGTAATTATAGCTGAAATAGATATCTATAGAATATAAATTGTGATCAAATAAAGTTATATTCTTTGTATAAAATAAATACCGTAAATAAAGCACATAAAATAAATTCAATTTTTATGTAATAATAACAACGCATTCAAATAAATCTATTTAAATATTTTATAATTAAAATAAGTAATCAATGTAAATAAATTCATGTACTCGCATATTAAAATAAAATGCATATAGAAAGATACATACAAAAATTACGTACATTACAATTAAAATAAATAACTATAGTAATTAAAATATGCCAACAAATAAAGTTATATTATTTTTGTAAAATAAATAATAATTCAACACATAAAACGTAATTATATATGGTACATAACAATATCAACATAAAACGTCTACCGAGTATTAGGTGTAAGTAAAAATATTTCATAATTAATCAATGTAAATAAATTCATGTACTCACATATTAAAATTAAATGCATCTAGAAAGATACATACAAAAATTATATACATTACAATTAAAATAAACAACTATAGTAATTAAAATAATATGCGAACAAATAAAGTTATATTCTTTTTGTAAAATAAATAATAATTCAACACATAAAACGAAATTATATGAGGTAAATAACAATATTAACATAAAACGCTAACCGAGTATTAGGTGTAAGTAAAAATATTTCATAATTGAAATAAGTAATCATTGTAAATAAATTCATGTACTCGTGTATTAAAATAAAATGCATATAGAAAGATACATATAAAAATTATGTAAATTACAATTAAAATAAATAACAATAGTAATTAAAAATATGCGAACAAATAAAGTGATATTCTTCTTTGTAAAATAAATAATAAATGAACATATAGAAAGAAATTATATACAGTAAATAACAATGTTAAGTAACAATGTAAATAAATTCATGTATCCGATTATTAAAATAAAATGCATATAGAAAGCTACATACAAAATTATCTATATTACAACTAAAATAAATAACTATAGTAAATAAATGTGTGAACAAATAAAGTGGTATTCTTTGTGTAAAGTACATATATTTATATTTATTCATTAATTCAAGTTTTGTAATATCTATTTAAAAGAAAATTTGAATGAATATATTGTAGACAAAAGATGTGGTAGAAATAAAGTGTCCGGCGCTCGCTTCACCCGGTACCAACCTACCTGCCCAAAGGTTATCGGAGTATAGTTGACCTTTTCGACCTGCTCGAGATACGTTTTACCTGAAGTACATTATGTTGAAATTTCGGATAACACAAAGATCTTGTGGACAGTCAGTAGCTCAGTGATTGAGCGTCGGGTTTGGGACCGAAAGGTACCAGGTTCGAATCTGGCTGGCCCCAGAAATGGCATGGAGTTGGGTGGCGCCATTCCTGGTTTTTTTGCAATTTGACCTTTTGCGATACGATACGATGATGTGCAACCCCGGCTAACAACTCGTTTGCCTGTCGCGTCAATTCGGCGGCCTGACGGAACATTTCGTTAGCCTGGCGTTCCACATCCTCGTCGTTTTGGACAATCCGCAAATTCTCCTCATGTGTTCTCCTAAGTTGACCAAAGTAAACAAGGAAGTTATTGTAAGCATTTCTACTGTCAACTTGTGAGAACACCGCCGACTCTGTGTCAGAATCCGCATTCACAGGATTGAGATTCTGACATAAAATCGGCTCTACCTCAGTTGGTGTT
This sequence comes from Rhamnusium bicolor, assembly GCA_029963845.1. Taxonomy (NCBI): domain Eukaryota; kingdom Metazoa; phylum Arthropoda; class Insecta; order Coleoptera; family Cerambycidae; genus Rhamnusium; species Rhamnusium bicolor. Next base: position 318,666 of record JANEYF010002947.1, read on the forward strand.
GGCGGCAACACCGCACTATTAGAAGGACCGGCTTCTAATAATGCGGTGTTGCCAGAACCCACAGTCGAAGATCTAACAGATGATTTTACCTGCGGCTTTTTACCCGATGCTGGATGTTTATCTTTTTTTAATGTTTTATTTGAGACCGGGCTCAAAGCTGCAGGTATAATAATCTGTTGTACATTGCCGTCCTTCTGAGAATTATCCACCTTTCGTTTTTTAGATGCGGGTGAAGCCCGACTACAATTCTCAGGTTTCCAATTCTTAGAAGGACGGCTTGATTTCGACTGTGACTTAGACGACGCCGACGACGACATTGATATATTTTTAGTGCCAATTGGCACGTTCTTTTTTATATTATATCTTGGCTCTTTAACAAAATCGTCGTCGGAGTCATCACTAGACGTCACCAATGAGATAAGAGAGAGACGTGAGCGTTTACGAGTATGAAGAGGTCGCGAATCCTGATGCCCTGACTTAGAGGCTGCTGATTTGTTGCCATCTTTTTTTTATTAGTCAACAAACCTTCAGCCTCTACCTCAAGGTTTTTAGCAATAGCTTCCACCGCTTCAACGACGGCCGCGACATCGGAATTATTTCCTAGATCACGGTCTTCGATATGAAGAACTGGAAACTCTGCCACATCAGGATTGTCTAAAAGCGGCATGTGTAGGTAGGCGCCATGTTCTTTTTGTGGTGTGCCTTCGCGTACCTGCGAAGTGCCTCCAGCAGTTGCAGCATTTTCCCTATTTAAACATATATCCTCTAGGATATTTATCCCAGAGGATGGCATTGGCTCAGTAGAATTTGATGCACCGGCATTCAAACAGATGTCCTCTATGATTTTAATCCCAGAACGTGGTGGCATCTGTTCTTCGCCTTTTGGTGCATCTTTTGTAATATTTTGTGACGCCTCTGCCAAAGGGTCAGGGCGTACACAAGAAAATGCTGCTAACAGTTGTAAATAATTTAATTCTATAGCTGCTGGAGTACCAGCCGAACTTTGGCGTCTACCACCACACACTTTTTTATTTTCTCTTACCATTTTTGAAATTGAATTTATTTTAACACAATTGCACAGATAAAATCACTGCTTGCACACTTGCACACAACACAAAAGTTCGAGACGGAAAGAATGTTAGTATCGTCTCAAATGCTGACTAACGTTAAATCTCACCCCTCCAACTCCCACTACAATGAGAGAAAGGGTAACCAATCTTGGCTCTCATTGGCTGAAATGATATACGTCACGAAAAAAGCCAAGCTTTAACCCTACTTACTCCCCCACTCCTGGCTCTCATTGGCTTAAACTAATCCACGCTACATAGTGACGCCAAACTTTCGGCGACTACAGCGACACCTTGCCCACGCTACCAAGTGGCGTCATCGATAGAGGCGCCATCTTAAACCCTTCAACGACACAACTACTACTCTTAGATGGTAGAGTACTTCTTATAAGGCTACATGAAATAATTGTTTACTGCAATGACATGACATGCATGTCCTTTTAAGCAACCACAGCGACATCTCGCCTACTCTAAGAAGTGACGTCAAAGATTTTATCGACAGCAATGACATCTTAAACTCTCCAACAACTACGCATACATAAAACTACATGAAATAATTGTTCACTGCTATGACGTCAGATGAATGTTTTTTTGTTTCATAGGTTGAAAATTTTATTCAGTTGTAATTGCAATTTTTTGGATATCCCGCACCACTAAAACACAATAGTTTCTGTTTCAAATATATTTTATTATATTAAACAATACATGTAAATACTACAATTACTTCTGCTTATATTATGTTACATTATGCATATGTCAAAAATAAGGGTGTGAATTTTCCAGCATCATAAATGTTTCAAGCTCTTAACTTTTACGTTAAATAATAATTTTGAATTATTGACTTAACTCAGCTATTGCCGCAAGTAAAGCATCCAATTTCTCATTTTTTCTTACAACACCAACATCATTTATGGCGGCCATCAGCCACTGTATATTTTGTTTTGGCTCACTCTGGAAAAATAATATATCAGAATGACCCCAGGGCAAAGTTTTAGTTGTATTGGGAATAACAAAGCGCTTATTATCATGTTGAGACAACGCCACTTTGTTGATTAGTACGGTACAAATATCGTGCAGGCAGCTTCGAAACGTATTCATTTTTCTAAATATTAGACCTCCTTGTTCAACGATCTTTTTATAGTCATCTATTGACAGCTGTTTTTGAATAACTGATCTCTTCACACCTTTGGCTTTTTTTAGTTCATTACCAACAGATTGTACGCAATAAGCTTTTGCCCCTGTACCATAGAAACTAATTATTGTGTCCTCCGGAAACTCATCTTTAAAATTGCCCAAAATAGGGGGGCCTTTGGGAACATTAAAATTATTTGCATCTTTGTAATTACTTGTGTCGAATCTTTCATGGTTCTCTATTATAAAATCGTAAAAGTTATCTGTAATAGTTTTAATAATCAAAGAATCTGTGTCCGTGTATAACAAGGAGGCATTTTCACCAAATTTTTTTTTAATTACATCATAGTAAAAGCTATACAGCACCGCTTTAGACAATTCCAAGATACAAAAACCAACGTAAATTGGTTTGTTATATACAACCTTTAGTTTACCCATATGAATAGCCACAAAATTTTCGGTAAATATTGAACATGTTTTAAAATTAGGGCGCGGTATTAAATTATTCGCGCCTTTACTACGTCTAATATTCTCCCAGTGAGTAACCAGCTTTATATCGGTTCTATTGTCTATATTCTCCATTGTTTTTCCAAAAACAGCATTGTTCATTAATTTATATTGGTCTTTTTCAAATTTATTTGTAGCTTTATTTCTCATATCCGTATTCAAGTCAATATATTTCTTTAGTCAAGCTGATTGGTTGAATTTAAGAACTCTATGTGTTTTTATAACCATCAAACCGTTATTAATAGCTTGTTTCAGATTTATATAGTGTACAACATATCGTTTCTTATCATTTAAATTTGGTATTAATTTTGTTAATTTTGATTTTGATTCGGGTGGAACAATACTTTCTACTAGAAATGGGAGGTCTGAATGCAAGTCGTGCAAATCTTCTGGATAATGTATGTCTACTTCAAGAACATACCCTTTGGGGCTTTCATCTGAAATATTCATAATATCTAATTGCATTATTTCCCCTTCGGAGAGCCACTCAAATCCACTAGTCGGCAATAGTTGCGACATACTATGACCATATAGGTTAGTCGCGTCGAGATATGTAATGAATGATGATGGTTCGTTGGGGTCATAATTGGGTAAAAATTTATTGTTTGCAATGTGCTTCCTCTCTGAACATTGGCTAAGTCCTCCGCGTATGCCGCGCTTAAAAAAAGTGGATCATATCTATGTCTGTTAACAGTTGTAATTGTACTCCGGTTAGTTTTAACATGGCATCCCACGATAGACCTGGGGCTGTATAATATTGAGCTGGATCTAGTTTGTATTTAGCCAAACAAATTCTACGAAAATTTTCAAACACATCGCATAAAAGAAGTACGTCTGATTTCAAATAAAGGTCTGAATAGTCACCCAAATTCTGGCATCCAAACAAATTCCACACATCATTAGCTCTTTGGTAATCCCTGTCTGATATGTGTTGTTCATTTAAGTTATCGTAAAATTCCGCCTTAGAAGGCAATTCTGAATTATTTAGTTTCTCCAAACTATCCACAAAACTATAAGGAAATACACCCTTTTGTCTCATTAACTTAAATTTTTCGTTATCATCATAAAAACTTCTCGTTACCATCAATTGATTATCGGATAAATTTTCTCCTAAATTTTGTAACGATGCCGATAAAAACTTAAAACTATCGATAAATCGTAGTTGTACAAATTTCTTTTTCTTTTCCCCTTTATTATTGACGTAATCATGCATGTAAAGATGTTTTGTGAAGGATATGTATTTTTCTTTATTTTGTGCAATTACATCCACTCTATCCTTATGCGCACACAGCTCTTTAATAAATAAGTGCGTGTCGTACGAGCTTGTATTGTGTAGTATAACTGGTATAAAATTTGGTAATTTATAATTTAAATTACAGATAGAATGTGTTGCGCCGAATCTTATTTTGCCGGTTAAGTGGCAATGGTCTCTTACTTTCACATCGTTACCTGTAAAAGGCTTCCCACATATACCGCAAACGGTGGCATTCTGAAAGTCTTTTCTTTCTTGTAGTGTGAGTTTAGCCATTGGGACTATATCTTTCATATGTCTATTATAGACATCCCTTATATCAGCCTCGATACGGGATACAAATACTTTTGCTGCGTCAGACCCTCGGTACAGTTAAAACTTGGAGAGAGAATTGTCAAAAGAACATTTTATTAAATAGGCGAAAGAGTAAGGTTCATGTTTAAATGTTTTATTACTATAAGAGCATTCGGGATTTGGTTCACAGGTATCAATAGGTTTTAGAATGGATTCAAAATCAGCATATACCACGAATGGTACATTCATTTGTTTCTCAAAATTTTCAAATTTTAATATGTTTTCGGGCACCTGTTTACCGTATTTATCAATTCGAAACTGTGTCGAGGGTGTTGTTGTATAAACATGATTACAATCATGCCTCTGGTGTTGGAACAATTGGCGTTCATTATAAAAATATAATAAACAACCGTCACAAATGTATTTTTTATGTTCGTGCGCAGAAATCTGTGAGAAAACTAACTTAGACAAATCTTTTATCCAGCAATAGTGAGTATTAGCACAATCTTTATTACAATGGTGATTTACGCCACAATCGCCAGAAATTAGTAACAAATTTACATGCACATGTCGTTTTGTCTCAGAATAACGCAAAGGTCCAACAACCTCAAACTTTATTCTATTATTTTCAAATTTCTCTTCCAACCCGTACACATTAATTGAAATATTGTTCATTTCCTCAAATTTTGAAATATCTCGCAATTTTACTGGAAAATTCATACCTGTTACATTTAAAACTCTTGAAAAGTGTGGATATGAAAATGTCTCAGATGTATGACCATTTGCAGGGTACAATGCTGAATTTACAGCCCAAGCAAAACAACACTGATCTTGATTTTGAACATTTACCACCGCCTTCTTATTTTCAATGAACTTTGGTAATTTAATGTACGACGAACCACCCAGTGGATTATATTTGTTCACATTAACTTCGACAAATGCAATTCGTTCGAGGGCCCATCCTAAAAATAATAAATTATTGTAAATTATTCTGTTCTTACTTTAATGAATATATACACACCTGAATCACGTTCTTGAAACTCTGTAGTTTGGGTTATCATCATATCCACAAAAGTATTCAAAATATCACCCAAATTCATAGATTCATCCAAAATTCTGTTAGAAGTATTAAATGATTTCATATCGGACAATTCTTGTGTATGTAATATATATGTGGCAAACGTTTCCATATTTACTCTTACTATTTTATGAATCCTCAGCACTTCTTCCAACAGATGTAAAATTTTATGTCTTATTTCATTGAAGAACATTACATAGTCTGCATGATTATTTTCACTATGCACTCGATATGTTACAATCCTGTTCTTGAAAGCACTCTGGACAATTTGTACACCATCTAACAAAGGAACACATGAATTTGTCCTATGTTGTAGCGTTCTTCTATGGGAATTCATTTGCACCGCACTTAGAGTTACATTACAACAATTACATGTTTACATGTATCTAGATGTTGAAGGAATCGAATCCAGTTTAGGCTGCTTTGCTGCAGGCCCATTATCATGTAACTTTGTACATGACTGCCTCTGATGACGACGCAAATTATCTCCACGTGTAAAACTTGCACCACAAGAAACGCACGTATACATTTTAGCCTTTATGATAGAAGATTAGCACCACAAATGATCGTCTGTTTACTCCTCTCCCTCTTTTATAATAATACATTCAATAACCCCCCCACTTTAATTACTCCCTTCACTCTAATTACCCCCACCGATCTCATTACCCCCCGCACTCTAATTACCCCTCTAATTACCCCCGCACTCTAATTACCCCCTCTAATTACCCCCGCACTCTAATTACCCCCTCTAATGACCCCCACCACAAGTGGTGGGGGGAGACCCACCACCGCCATTAATACCCTACTATCATCCACTTTAGAATATATACCAACCAAACCTTATCTGTATAACAAACAAGTATAACGTTATATAAGCGTTATAACACTAAAGTACGAAAAACAAAATATGTAAACCTTTTTAAATTATAATTTTTAAAAGTAACTGTAAGTACCAAAACGTAAAACACTGAAATGTATAATAAAAAAAAAATAACTTTATTGTAAAAAAAGTTGATTGAAGATGAAGTTTGTGAAAATCCATTTTGATTTTAAAAAATTATAAACACTTTTTTACTTGTCTAATAAGTTGTAAAATAACAAATAAAGTGAAAATTAGACAAGTAAAAAAGTGTTTATAATTTTTTTTAAACATTATTGTAGTTCTCTGATGATGGTTTAATAAATCAAAACATTGGAAAATAAATCTTGTGTAATTTATTATTGACCGCTAAACCAAAGACTTACTGTCATGCATTTATGACAATAATTATAAAAAAATTTATATTTATAATTCTATAAGTTAATATGATTATTAGGTAACCATTTTTTATCAACCTACCATGGATTTTTGTGCTCTTTGTATCTTTCTTGTGTACGGGGGTTGAAATTAAATTGTCATCATTTTTCAATACAACTTGTAGCATATTAGAGTTCAATAGAGGAACAATTATTATCATACATGTTTTTTCATCAGTAGTGCACAAGAGATCGGCATCATACCAATATCTATTGGTCCATTTTACAACCACTCTACCAGATTTCACAGTTCTTTTCAAATTCTGGATACTAACATAACCATATGTACGGTCATCAAAAAGGACTATAGATGACATCGTCAATAAGAGAAATTTAATTTTCCAAAATAGCACCTGTACCATAGAAAATAATAAATTAATGGGTTGGATTTATGGACCTATTATAATTTATATTCACAAAATATCCTTAAATTTGATCAAGCCATTTTAGAGATTGAGTGTCAACTTTTTAAAATATAAAACGATGAATTGGATAGGTAGGTATATAAGCTTAATACAAATAGGTATATTTATAAAATGTCTTCAAATTTAGTAAATCCATTTTTGTTTGTTTCAAATATATCCTGTGTAAATACAACAAACTAATAATTTGGGTACCTATACGAACTTACTATAAAGGATTCCAAGAAACGTGATCTAAAATACCAATTGAAGACCCTGGTGCTAAAAGGGGACATGTTACTAAAAACGTAAAAATGAGATTTTGTTATAAATAGATTTTAAAATATGCTGCTTCCAACTGGGGCAAAAATGGAACTTGTAAGTTAACATTTCCCCGAGATATACGAACAGAAAACATATCCACTATAACACTTTTGTGTAAAAAAGGGGATAAGTATATGTAACATATCCCATTTGTGCACTACACATATATTTCCATTTCCACTTTGTAAATCCCCATGTAGTATAAAAGGGATATTTACCAAAATTCAACTTTTATTTGTCTCAAAAGCTTTATTTTCTATGCAGGAGGCGGGTCTCCTACATAGAATATAAAGTTTTGAGACAAATAAAAAGTTGATTTTTGTTAAATATCCCTTTTATGCACCACATGCCTTTCAGAGGCCATAACTAGCTTATTTATAGATTTTTCTTAAATCAAATTAGAAATTTTAATTATTTAAAACATCAAAATTATTATCGAAAACTAGCTAGATTTGTCTAGCTGATATACGTATTAATCTTTTATTACTTTTTCTCCTAGAAAAGTACTTTTAAGCCTAGGATTAAAAGTGTTGCCTAGCAGCACGTACATTTTTATACTAGTAACGAAAACGTTAACTTTAATGACAAATAATAGTATCAATACAAGCGTCTTTTAAGAGAGGTAATTTTTTTTAATGCTTAGGTAGGTAGGTTTTGAAATATGAAATGAAATAATAAATGCCCATACAGCATAAACATATCTTTAGCAAGTACATATTACATTGCTCTAGGTATGTGGGATATACTTAGTATGTGTAAATAAAATTCAAATCGTATGTCAAATTAGATGAGATTTGTCTCACACCTGTTGATACTACACAGTTACCTAGCAGGTACCTATGTGTAAAAATAGTTGTATTTAAGTACATTGCAAATGTATTATGGACATTCATGATATATACGTATATCCAAAAAATGTTGCATGTATCTACCAATATGTACATACATAATAAGCACAAATGCTTATATACGCCGAATGTGCAATACATTATAATAATGTATTATTTATATCCCAAAACATATGTATATGTATATACATGAAACATTACACGTACATGGTGATTCTTATAAGATGCCCACTCTTTGGGGGTTAATTTTGGCCTTATATAAAAAAATATTTCAATAACTATTTTACCATTTCGAAATGATTTTTTTCCCAGGAATCCGACAATTTTGTAGAAAAAAAATTGAACGTCAAATAAAAAAAGTTACAGACGAAAGTTACATGTCTTTAAATATTTTAAAATATTCTGATAAGAGTATTTTTTCTGATTTCAAAAATATATCATGGTATATGTTATTTTTAACCGTTTTTGAGTTGTTAATATTTAAAAATCACATTGTAAAATAATTAATTTTTATGGGTAGGTCATGACTCAAAACAAACTTTATAATTTGACAGTTCTATTATTTTCAAAGAACTTAATATTAACGGTGAATTATAATTATTATTCTAAGTGTTTGGCATATCTAAAGTGGCAACTATATTATGTAAATCATTAGATGTTTGCAATTCATCAGAAGAATGGTTTTCTTGCACATTAATATTTTTATCAGAGCACGTTGGTTCCAACTCAGGTTCTGGTTCTGACAAAGACAATTTACCATTGGAAACGTTGTTATGAGTGGAATTCTCTCTTGAAAAATTACTACGTGCAATACTACCAGTCGTATTATAGCTCTTGCCTGTAATATAAAATTTTTGTATATTGTGTAAACAGGCAGAGTTAACTAGAGTCAAAGATCTGCCAACTCTGTTATTGAGCCTCCTTTGAAAATATCTTCTTTTGGCCTCCAGTTTAGCAGACATTATTGAAAAAATATTTATGCCTACCTTATTCAATGTCCTGGAAAATACGACGGTTTTCTTTTTTGTATAATGAGTAATGTACAGAAAATTTGTAAATTATAATTCATGAAATATGCATGAAAATAAGCGAAGATTGTCAGTCACAACACTGTAAAATTCCTCTGTAAAATTATTTTAGGGCGCCTTATTTGAATTCAATATTGTTCTTTGATTCTCTCATTGGAATTCAACAACGATTTCAAATACTTGGAGGCAATATAAAATAATTAAACTGAAAAAAAAATAACAGTTCTAAGAATAACTCAATTTATAACACTCCTTTATAAATCAACGAAGGATTTTAATCTCATCAATTTTCGCAAAAAAGTATTTAAATAAGAAAAAAATAAATGAATCACTTATTTTGGAAACAACCTAAGTCACATTTTATAAATTTTCAGGAAATAAAAAAACCGTTTCACGACAATAGGAATTTTCTTATAAGTAGACCACACTTTTAGACCTAAAGTGTATATATTTAGCAATAAATTAACAGACAAAATTCAACCGAAATGCTTATCATAAGTCCATAAATAAATAAATAAAAAGTGGACTTAGGTTGTTTCTGAAATGAAGATTCTACAGTTAAGACACATTTTTTATTTAAGGCTTTTTTTAATACAACGGGAACTACAAAATAACATCATTTTTTTTCTTTTTGTTGGCGCTTTTTTGTTGCTGAGTCGGCAATTATATCCTCATAAAATGGTTTAAATGGCTCCTCCACCCATTTGAGTAATGTTTGCAAGTTTTGTTTTTTTTGCTTCGAGAATTGGTAACCGTTCATTATAAGCTCGATTGGCAGGTATTCGGACAAGCTCGTTTGATGTTTTTGGAAGAGATACCTTGAACATGTTCCATGTAAAACCATTAATATCTTCGCTAGCTTTGATACATCCAGGCATATGAGCACTATAAACGAAGTGATGATATTTAGAAATAGAAAATTCGATCCTTTTATCTCTAGGCAAGTTTTGGGTCTCAGTTGATATACATGCTGACTTGTAATATTTGTGCCACCAATCTTTAAAGTTTAAAATATCTTCTGATTTAACTTCGACGACAGTGAATGAATTTTGTGCATTGGCTGATATAATAATCTCCGTATACTTATGAATCTCATAAATTCGGTCAAATCGGCATAGATTTCTTTTAATTATCCCAAAATCACGGTCACATGGGAGAAAGGAGTGTTTTCTGGGCACCCAAGAAAAACAACTCCAGTAAACGATAATACCCTAGTGGACTATGTAAGGTAAAATCCATTTTCCAACTTCATTCAAGCCAAAGAAGAAATCAAATTTGCAGCGTCCATCGGGCAACCGAGAAAAGTAAATACCCGTAAAAAAGATTATTAAAAAGAATCAATGTTTGGTTGAACCACCATTCATCTCTAGAACATTTTGCAATCTTCTAGGCATGGAACTGATTAAATTTTGGATGTTGTAATTTTCTTCTAAATTGTTCCACTCATTTTAAATGGCATTAATTAGCTCATCTCTATTTCTAGGTCTAAATTCATATTTTTAAATCTTTACAAGATAACCCCAAATATTCTCTATTGGGTTTAAATCAGGGCTCTTCGACAGCCAAGGAAGTGTTACATTATTTTCCTCAACCCAATTACAAACCACATGACAGTGTGAACTGGCGAGTTATTCTTAAAATAAAAAATATTTTTTAAGATCAGGCAAAGATATATCAAAAGGTGTTTAAGAAACTTACGTATTGAAATATAAAATCGTTATTGAATCTATCTTGCACTGAAGGAAGCAATACATTAATCACAATTTCCACGTATCGGTTACCAATTAATCGGCCTTCTACATTACGCATACCACCTGCCCCTGCTGAAGATATTCACGCCCACACGTGGAGAGAATACTTTCCACTGTTGTCAGTTTTATGCAGGTATTCTTCATCAAACTTATGATTCCTGGGACGAAAAACTCGCAATTGACCATTGTAGCAGGACTGAAATATTTTTTCGTCGGAAAAGACCACTCGCTCCCAGTAATGAATGTTTTGATTAATAAAATTATTTGCAAACTGCACTCTTGCCTCTTTATTAACGTCCGTCAGTCGAGGCTTTTTAGCACTCACGCAGTTAAAAAGGCCTTATTCTCGCAACCGTTTTCTTGCCGTCCTACCGGATGCTAGGAAATTGGTTTCCTCTTTGGCTTGAATAGAGTTAAAAAATGGATTTTACCTCACATATTCAACCGTCATTGTTGTTTACTGCAGTTGTTTTTCTTGGACGCCCAGATCATCAGTTTCTACCCACTTTTTGTTTAATTTTTTAATCGCGCTTTTGCTACTGTTGTGAAATGTTAATAAAAAAGGTGTTGTGAACTATGCGTAGGTACGGCCCTGTGTGTGTGTAACCTCAACCTGGTTCTGACCTATCTCAACCCACCGCGAAGGTACCCGAAGCCACAATACAAAAGACTACAGACAACACAAAATAAATTACTGAGACTCCTAACTAACTCAAACAGATATATAAACATGTTACAGCTACACAGACAATCTAACATAGAACTTATACAACCATACATATACGAAACTGCGACGAAATTTCTAAAAACTAACACAAGAACCTCAAACTTGACAAGGAACTTGACCCACATAAGAAGATACGATAACATACCGCATACGCATAAATACATACACGAAAGACTACCACTATGACGAGCAACGGTAACAGTAACAACAAACGGACAATATACTATCACAATACCCCTCCTGTCCTACCAAATCACCCCGCCCCCTCCCACCACATACACATAAAAGCTCACTATGATAAGCGACAAAAATTAATAAAAAAATAGGTTTTTCTTTTAAATTTTTCCTGTATATATTCAAGAAGTCACCAAACAACAAAAAACATGCTATACAAATTAATTATTTAAAAAAACCCTGCGTTCTATTTAGCACGGCAATTGCTTTGTCACAGGAAAAAGCCATACCCAGTAAAACACATGCTATGAAGTATAAGGCCATAACAGCGGCCGGGGCGAGGGGCTACCGCTTCACGTGATATGTACCGCACGCCTAAAACATCAGTATTATAAAAATACAATGAATAACATAAATGATATACATTAGTTAAGGCATGACTTGTAAAAATATCAATTACCAATAAATTATTAAAATGGAAAAAATGGAATGGGTACCCGAAGCGGCGGGTTGTTTACTTAATGCATGTTTTTGTATTCCTAAGCAGTCTACTTGCAGAATTCATTCGGTATACTTGCTAATGTGCCTATGTATTTAAATGTTGTTTTTATGAGCTGTATTTGTTTAAAATCTGTTTGTGTAGTATCCTGAATAAAGTTTTTTTTGATCAAGCCTGCTGTATTAGTGAGATAATTTCTCACAGGTTATGGGCCCAGCAGGATTCCACTGCGCGAGGGAAAAACTACAATAGTGCAGTTCGCGAGTGTTTTTAGATGTGTGCAGCTATTACGTTCGGCTAACACAAGTTAACGATTAGAACATTAAGTTTAGTTCAACCAGAAAAACACACTTTTATTGAGTTTTTCGCGATCAAAGAACAATGGCTACAGCAATGAAATTCGACCTACCAAGCATTGAGAAGTTAAACGGTTCAAATTACGTCGTTTGGAAAAAGAAGGTTGAATTGTTACTTAAGGTGCAGGGTTTTATGCAAATAGTTAGTGGTGAGTTAAAAAGACCTGATGAAACGCAGTTGACTGAACAAAGCATATGGGATATGCAAGACATGCAAGCACAGTTGTTGTTGCTAGGCGTGATTGATGAAAGTCAAATGGTGTTTGTCGACTCCTGCACAAAGTCTGCAGAAATTTGGTTAAAGCTGAATGAAAAATTCGACCCATCCAGTAAAGTTGCGGCACAGACTGCATTTTTTGGTTATGTATATGATGGTACAAAAACAATGGTAGAACACATTGCTCATATCGAAAACTTGGCTAAGAAATTAAAAGATCTTGGCGAGTTGGTGTCTGATGAGGCTATTATGGCGAGGCTGCTGTATAATTTACCAGACACGTACAGCGGTCTACTTAATGCATGGAATTTCACTGCCAAGGCGCAACAGACACTTACAAAACTTACACAGGAACTTATTCGTGAAGAAATGAGACAAACAAGTGTATACGAGGTGCCGACGAGTGCAACATCGCCTAAATAGTAAACAATTACGTTTTCTGCTTCGGATGAATCATCGTTTTAACACAGTTCCTCGTATTCTACGTAACTGTTGTCACTTCTTGTTAAAATATTTTCAAGTTCTTTATCTGTAAGATACCGTTTTAATACCGACATAACGAACTAAAATAATGTAACGTTAAATTACGAAACACAGAGCCAATATAATTCGATAGATGCACCCTCACAACTAGCATTCTCTTAAGTAACTAAACAAGATTAGACCTATTTGCCGGTGCGACGCGATTGCAATTGGCTGACTCCCGCCCATAGACAAATACACAGTGCGAGTAAATCCGGCTTGAGCAGTCAGATCCTATTTAATTTTGAACGGCGAGTTATCTCGTCTGGAGCAGTTAACTCGTTGGCGAATATATTCGTCTTGAGCAGTGAAAGGGTTAAATTTTCTATGTCTGATTTTTTATTTAAAAAATTGTCTTCATTATTGATATATAACATTTTAAGAAAAGTTCTCTTTTTATAGTTATTCTCAACTGTCAAAACTTTGGCATTTTCATAATTCATTTTATGTCCTGTATTGATGACATGTTCTGCTAAAGCACAAGATTTAACATTTCTTTTGCAGTCACTTATATGTGAGGTTGCACGACCTTTTAGTGTCCTTGATGTTTGTCCTATGTATGCTCCATTACAATTGTTACATTCAATGCGGTATATAACGTTAGATTTTTAATTTGCCTTAAGGGAAGTTTTAATTTTACTATAAAGCGTTGATATAGTTTTTATGTTCTTATGTGCTATTTCAGTATCTAAATGTTTGAATAAATTCATTAATTTTAGAGTTACATTTTCAATATAGGGTATTTATTATTGTTTATATTACTGTTATTCTCATTATTATCTATAATAATGTTACTACTATTATTGTTATCACTTCTATTCAAGGTTATATTAGTATTATTATGTAATAAATTTGTACTTCTTAAATTTTGAGGAGTAATGAAAAGGAAACGATTTATTAATGAATGGGTACGAATTATCAATTAAAATATTTTTTAATTTTTTAAGGAAAGTGTCTCGGTAATGAGGATGGGAGACCTTAATTACTCTGTTTTTTTAAAGCTAAAATTAGGTTGATTTTCGTGCGATGAGGATGGTAAGAATGATAGTTTATATATCTATCACTACTCATTGGTTTTCTATACCAACTTGTATGTAGAATGTTACTTTCAGTTCTGTGTACTCTCATATCCAAAAAAAGTAATATTATTTTCCATTCTTTCCATTTTCCATTTTTCTACTGTGAATTGTATATTTTTGTCGTAGCTATTATTATTAAATATGTTTAATATTTCATCAACACTGTTAACTTTAACAGAAAGTATAAGGTCATCAACATAACGTTTAAAAAAGGGAATGTTAAGTGGAATTTTAATAGGACAATCCCCTACCAAATCATCCAATACAAAGTTTACTAAAATGGGTGAAATTTTGGAACCCATAGGTGTCCAAAAAATTTGTTTATAGTAACAGTTATTAAATTCTAAATAATTTGATTCAAAAACGAATTTTAAAAGTGTAATGAAAGTATTTAAATCAAAGGTACAATATTGAGAAAATGTGTCCCAATTATTTGTTAAAGAAGAAATTACTAAATTAAATGGTAAATTGGTGAACAAAGAAATCACATCAAAACTATTATATACTCCGGAGAAAATTGAAAATCATGTATAAACTCACTAAAGGTCGATTTCTGTATACGGAGACGTAAGGTAGCCTGTTCTTATCCTCGTTGATTTCTTGGTGTGCCTTTGGTTACTCTAGAAGAGCTGAGCGAGACTTTAGCAACTCCTCGTTGGCGGTCCTGGCTCGGATTTTGTAGCTGGCGGCAAGCGGCGTATGCTTTTTATTTATTTTACTAGGGCAAGAAAAATTTGCACAGGGTGTTCCTGGTATTTTGGCTTTTTTCTAACCTGAAAATGACTTTTTGAAAATACTGTTGAATTTTTTCAATCAGGTTGCATGCAAAAATGAAATTGAATAGGAGGTCTCTGCAAAAATGGTTTTTTACTTCCCTGTAAGTGATTCTTGAATTATGAAATTTATTTGTTCAAAGTCGTTGAAGGCCAAAAAAAATTTTGAACGGAGGGTTCCTTACAGAATTGATTTTTATTGACAAGATCAGATGATTTGTGTGTAAAATTTTTTGACTAAGTCGTTAAGACCAAAAATAAAATTGGACAGTCCTTTAGAAGAACGGCAAATACACTATCACAAACCACTTCTAAAAAATGTCTTAAAAAATTGTCGAAATCCAACAGATCGGACAGCAAGTTGACCTACAACTCGGATGCTACTGGCCTGCCAAAAAGTTCGCGCAAGACTTCACGACTTTTCTTAATAATGGTCAATTTAAAAAAAAATTAATTGAAAATTTTTAAAGTCAGATTCGAAAAATAATTTGTTTGAGCAGTGTATCTTTTTATGCTTAAAATGATTTTATTAAAATTGAAATAAATTTGAAAACCTATTTTCAAACGACTAAGTTAGGTATAATAAATTTAAAAATTATTTTTTCTATGTCCTGATGGGTTTTTCTATGTCCTGATGGGTTTTTCTATGTCCTGATGGGTTACAGATAAAGTTTTAGATAAAAAATATTTTTTGTAAACATTTTGGCTGTCAATTCTTAAAACTCAAAAAAATTTCAATAAATTCTGAAAATTGTATGGCAGTCCAGTAAACATCCGGGAAACAGAAATAACCAAATTTCGTTAAAGTAATGAATTTTAAGCCGAAAGTAACTTTGATTTTGAAACAAATTAAATTTTTTTATATAAAATGAGATTTGAAAACTTTTATCAAAACTCGCGAAATAATAATTTTAAAATAATTCCTAGTTTCGATATGCAATTCACTTACTTACCTGTAAAATAAGTTACTTTATTATTTTCGTTTCCTTAATAAAAATATCTAAATTCATATATTATCAATTTGATATTTTTCACAAAAAAAATAATATTTCATCATTTTATTATTTACTTTTTTTAGATTTCTTTGGTTCGAGAAAAGAAACAAAGTTTTTCCCTAAACATACAGAAATATTAATATTAGTTTAACAATTTGGATCTTGCAATTATTGTTTGACAAAATATTTGTAAATATGAAACGTGATTAAAATTTTTAATCGGAAATAATTATTAACTTTTTCCAATCACGTTTCTGGGGTATTTTTATAAAATTGACCTTGTGATATTTAAGGAACAAATTTGAGTACAGAAGAACAGAACATGATTAAACATTTCTGTTAGTCTCAGCAGCTGCTCGGTATAGAGGAAGACGCTCTAGCCCATCAATAATAAAAATAAAAACTAAATACACTTGGGCCGGCGATTCTTTTCACACACGTCCACACGTCATCAAGCATATTGGTATGAACTAAGATGACTAAGACATGAATCACATCATTTGTCTTTTTCTAACCTTAGCCGATGTTATAATAATCATTTTAAGAGTGCTGTCGTTGATCATGTCACAAATTGATGACGTGTGTGAAAAGAATCGCCGGCCCAAGTTGTAGGTATTTTAAAATGATTGTAAAATAAAGTAAATGTACCGAGACAAATCTTTATTAAATTTTCTGGCAACAAGGAATTAAACAATTAAAAGTTATTTTAAAACAAAACGTTTCATAAAATATTAGGTATTCAAAAAAATACAATTTAAAAAATGTAATGAAGCTATATTTATATATATATATATATATATATATATATATATATATATATATATATATATATATATATATATATATATATAGATATATAGATATATATATATTATAAATTAACTTCGGGGATGCAGTCAACGGGTTCAAAAAAGAGACTCTTTTTCAAATTCAAGCTTTCGAAACTTTATTGTTTCTTCCTCAGGAATTCTACGAAATTGATATTATAATAATTTATTAAAAATGTTAAAAGTACTTACTAATTTGAGGTTAAAAAATTAAATTGACATGTCTTAAGTACTGGAAAAACATTTATATTGCAAGAATAAATCACATTAGTGAACTACATACTACTAGGATGTTAAAATCAAAAATGCTTGATTAAAAATTTTGTATCAACCACTACGAAAACTGAACAAATAGCAGTCAACTACATTTTTTGTTGGTTAGTGAAAAAACATCGGAATGTTTACAAAAACACACATATCCAAGTCTGCAACAGAGTGAGAGGGCTGTCACTTGTCCTCTCTCTCTGTTTCAGTCCTGGCAAATGTGGATGCCACCACACCAAATCAAAAAACCACTAATTCACAAAAGTACTATACAGGGTGTTATTAGTGTTATTGCTATATGTCTGTGAATGCAATAAATAAGTATATAATATACTGAGACCTTCGATATCATTTCTAGCGTTCATAGCGTTTGGTTCGTTAAAGATGTAACACATTTCTATAAAAGTCCTTTTATGAAGGTTCTTTTCGAAGTTTAAAATCTTAACATCATCATAATTAAGATTGTGGTTTAATGATAAAATATGTTTACCTAACATCGATGAATCTTTGTTAAGTCTAACGTCACTTCTGTGTGATGTAATCCTATATTTAACTTTTCTGCTAGTTTGACCGATATACTTTTTTTCGCAGTCATTACAAGAGATGCAATACACCACATTGGAGTAATTCATTAATTTGTCCTTGTCTTTCAACTTAGCAAAAAGGTTGTTGATGGTTACTTTGTTTTTAAATGCTATTTTTACGTTGGAAAAATTTGAAAATAATTTCCTAAGTTTAAGAGACACATGTGCTATGTTGGGTACCGAGAAATAAAAGGTATTGTTACGTATGTCCCGTTCTTCAACCATACTTGGCACAACTACGTCATGTCGTACATTAACCAAACTATCGTTTGTCATTATTCTACTGACAATTATTTTTTTGACTAACGGTGGTGGATAACCACACTTAATAAATAAATCTGACAATTTTTTTAAATTGTCAGCTACAAATGAGGTATGTGAGGTGTTAATAACCCTATTTTTCATTCCCATCAATACGTTAATTTTTTGTTTTTCAGCGTGGAACGATTGATAATGTAAATATCGTCCAGAAGACCCTGGTTTTGTGTACCAAGAAGTGATAACCTTATTATCTGCTCTTCTTATCACTTGCGTATCTAAGAAGGGTACTCTACCATTTTCGTCTTCTTCTATGGTAAAATTTAATCGTTGATGGTAGTTGTTAAACACTTCCAGTAAACGTTCTTTACTGTTGTTGGGAATACCAAGGATGATATCATCCACGTATTTTTTAAGAAGGGGACCTCAAAATCTAACTTTAACAAACAATCATTGATCAAGTCGTCCATAACGTATTGTGCAAGTATGGGTGAAACGGGACTACCCATAGGCATTCCTAAGATTTGTTTATAAATGTTATCATTGAACATAAACACAGTGGTGTCAAATAAAAAGGTTATTAATTCCAAAAATTTTCTTTTTTGAAATATCACAATGTGATTGTATTGATTCCCAGTGACGTTCAACCGAGCTATATATATATACATATATATATATATATATATATATATATATATATATATATATATATATATATATATATATATATATATATGTATATATATATATTGTAACGAAGTGATTATTTTATAGAATTAAAATATGTAACTAGGTGCTATTTGTCTGATTCAAAAGATATTTTAAACATTGTAGTACCGCGCCCTTAATAGCGATATTGTCAGTTGCTCATTAATAATAGTATAATTATTATTAGATGTAAGATAGGTAGTAGTAATCCGCTTGTATAAACATTTCAAATATGCCGAGTTGCAGACAGTACGTGAATCGCGAAACGCGACTCGCGCATATTGTCTCCGGCACTCCTGTGCCCGCGCAAAGGGAAGGACCCCGAGACTGGAAACAAACAAATCAGTGTCCGTCTGGCCGCTGACCGGAGAACCACGCCGACCAGCACAGTAAGTAATCTCGTGAGTATAGAGATATATAGGTATTTCAATTTAATTGCGAATTTTTCCGTAAAAGGTGACGTATTGCCATATTCCGCGAATGACTACCGCGTCTCCTCCTACTTCTGCTTTTGGCAGAGCTTAGTAGCTTGAGGATTTTTCAGAGCGTCCAGGACGGTACGTTGCTGCCGCGCCAGTACCTACCAGACGTGCCGACACCGACCGCTCCAGGGAGGAAGCAGCCCAGGATACGGAAGTAGGTATCAAGGTTTGACAAATAAAGGTTTGGTAAGTAACAAGTATTATTTGGTTGGTGTGTATTTTCCGGACATTGTTTAGAGTTTGTAAAACGCGACCGCCCCATCCGTGTAGTCCGCAAGCGTAAAGCCATATACGCCTCATACACTTCCGTCCGTCGTCTGCTTATGGCCGATCCATTATGGTAATCTTTTTCACTGCTTAATCACTGTATTATCGTGTCGCACCGCTTGTACGCCCGCTTACTGTCCCCGCTCGCCTATCACAAAAACCGCTTGTAGAATAAGTTGTAAATATGAAGATGTATATATAATGTAAATAGTAATTAGTGTGTAGAAATAAATGTAAATATATTGAATGAGAGTCGTTTCATTAACCTTAGTGTGTAAGTTACCTTTTCCCGACCCCTGGCTTATCCGTTTCTTCACCGTAGTTGCCCGGCCTCTATCGTCCCGCCGATAGAGTAAAGTGGTGTTTCTGCACTCTAAACAGAAACTGACGCCCGAGATATCCGTACTGTGAGCACCGCCGTAGTGTTGGACGTCAAAGTGACACTTCTGCTCTTGTGTAGAAAAGCAGGGTACGTCACAAATATATATATATATATATATATATATATATATATATATATATATATATATATATATATATATATATATATATATATATATATATATATACACATACACAGGGTGAGTCTTAGGTGCGTAGTTATATTTAAACCACCGATTCTTGACATCTGTAGAAACCCACTAACACATTTTTTCTCTTAATTCCCACGTAAAACTGAGTTATCGACTTTCATAAAAATAAGATGAAATTGTTTTGGAACTGCTGATTAATAGAAACATTCCTCATTTTATCTGAAATATTGCGTTGACTTCAAACAGTGTTGCCGCAGTTCATATGCAATTTATCACCTAGCCAGTACGTTCGTTCCCGAACATATTAATTTTGATTGAAATAATTACGTACTTATGCGATTAAGTGCTCCATTTGAAATAATGTTTAAACATTTTAAAATACCTCTTGATATAAGAAATGTACAAGTTTGCCTTTTTCTTGCATTAATTAAACTTTCTTTCAAGTGTTTCGTAAACTAAAACCAAATTTTCCGATAAACAGTAAACATAAAATGCTACTGACAATTTTGATTTCGTTTTTTCAAAGTTTATAAAAGAATTATTATTTTTTAACAAGTAGTAGTTACTTACCCTGCGATTATAATAATTTGAAGTTATCCTGTAATTTATTAATAAATAAATCGTTTTCCAACAGTCATATGTTCGGCTGGTTCATTGACCTGATATGTAGGTCAATGGGCGAGTTACACTGACCTATCTTTTAGGTACATTAACATTACCAACCAATTTATGATTCAAATTACAGACATCAAGCATATTCCTATGAATTAAGATGGAAAATCTAGTTCAAATCAGTAACTAAAAGTTACTAAATAAAAACAACTACGTAACTTTATTTGTAAACAAAATCCAAGCTTTTACAAGAACTATTCTAATAACCAAAAGCACTTTTAGGTACTGTTAAAATATCGCAAAACTGAAATAAAAAAAAGCACAAAGAGAACAACACGCACTTAAATCGAAACTAAACTTATTCTCGATTTACCTAATACTTAATGTCAATGACGCTAAAGACGTTTACGTAAATTCACTCTGAACGATTTCCAATTATTATTCTCTCTATTGCTATAAGAATAACAAAGACAGCGAGAGTGAGTTGGCCTCTCCAGGTATATTTTCGTAAACCGCTATGACTGATACAGAAACAATAATTTGCTTGTTTACATATCAACATAGATTTATGAAAGGCGGAGATAGAACATAGTTCACGGCGCACGCTGCCAATTCCCCCACTGCTGTCACCCACCAATCACAGGCAGTGTGTCGGTATCACAGACTACATATCTCTGTGGTCGGTATCTTCGACAGTTCGATCGCATCCATATTGTATTTCGATGTTCGTTGTGGAAGTGAGGTTTTGATTCAGTGACTATTTTTGTGACTATAGCTTGAAAAATGCCCAGGTGCGTTATAAAAAGTTGTGTTTACCACAAAACTGCAAACTGTGTGAGGGATAAATCATCTATTCATTTATTTCGGTAAGTTACTTATTAAACATGTTTGTTTTGGAGGCCATATTTGATTGTTTAAGGAGACACAGAGCCGTATTTCCCATTTCCATAGTGTTACGCCACTGGACTGTGTAGAATGGTTAGATGTGACTGGAATTGTACGCTAACGGCCGGGAATATTCTGGAATGCGCTAGACTGTGTAAATGGATATATAAATAAGGCACACAGTGGGCAGAGAATTAGTCTGAAGTCGAACGTGAACGAGTAAAGAAGAAATACGAAAGAGACTGGTAAGTGTTCAGTTGTGATTATAATTAGGACAGTGATTAATCTATTGTTGTTAATTGTCAATTAGTAAATAAAGTAGTTAATAAGTGTTACCTGGACTTTCAATCAACGAATCTACGAGTATAGGTGTTTGTGAAGATAGCAAACACGTAACAATTTGGTGTCGGAAGTGGATTGGAAGAGAAATTTCTGGAATATTCGAAAAGGTTCTACAGTGTTCTTCTCAGAAATTAGTGGTAACACGGAGAATTAAGCTACTGGACAGTGTTTGGAATACTATTTCTGGACTGAATAGTGACTTTAAAGTGGATTTTCGAGAAGTTTCTAGAACATTCGATTTAGAAATAGTTGCAAATTCGCGAGTGCCGCTAGTAATAACGTGTTGTAGACTGAGAAAAAGGACTACTAGTGCAATTTCAGGAAAACTCTAGACGTGATATCAACATTTTACGGATTTTATAGTGTAATAAACTTTATTTTGAACTGATTTACGTGTCGTGAGTTAATGCCAACAACAAGAAGCATGGCGGAGAAACAAACACAAGACTTACTTGCAGCATTGTTGCAACAAATGGAAGAACAGAAAAGAGAACGCCAGGAAGAAAAAGATGACTTAAGAAAAATTATGGAAGATCAAGAGAGAAGACGTCAAGCCGAAAACGACGAACAAGAAAGAAAACGGCAGGAAGAATTAAGAAAAAATGTTTGAGGATCAAGAAAAGTGGCGACTCGAGGAAAGAGAAGACTTCAAAAGAAGCCTAGATGAACAGTAGGCAGTCATTTTCTCCCTCACTGAAAAATTTAAAGGAGATGTTATCGAAAAAGTTACGGAAGTCGCAGGGAAAGTCTGTGAAGTCGAAGGACAAGTTAATGAAGTTAAAGAAGTAAGTGAATTTAGAGGAAAGTTTCAAGGAGAAATAACTGAAGTTAAGGAAGAAGTAGCCCGACTCAAACAACAATTAGAGATAAGGGTGGCCAATTAGTACTGTCGTCTGGTGCTAGGTTACAACCACCTTCCTTCGACGGTCAAAGTTCATGGTCAACTTATAAGAGACAGTTTGAGGCAGCTGCACGTTCAAATAACTGGAACGATGAGGAAAAGGCAACAGCATTGGTATCAGCACTAAGGGGCCAAGCATTAGATCTGCTCCAAACAATTCCTGCCGCACAGCAGCAAACCTTTAGCATTTTGGAGGCAGCGTTAGAACTAAGATATGACGACCAACATCTCGCCCAAGTATATCAGGCTCAGCTCAAATCACGCAGACAACGAGGTGGAGAAAGCCTCCAGGAGTTCGAAGCTGCGGTAGAAAGATTAGCCCATCTAGCCTATCCTGATGCACCAATGGAATTTCAACAACAGTTAGCAGTTGGTACATTTATTGATGGAGTAAGGGACGAGGAAGTTAGGCGAATTCTTAAGTTGGCGAGGCATAAGCTTAGTAGTGAGGCTTTAGTACATGCACTGGAGATTGAGGCTGCCTATGAGGATACCACACAACCAAATCAGAGAGTACGAGCTGTGAGTGTAGAGGAAGACAAGCCAGACAACACAACACAAAACCTGATATCTGATCTATACAAGATGATGACCCAACTACTGACAAAATTGAACTCCCAGCAGACACAAGAACAACAACAAAGTAGTGGGAGGCCGAATGGAGGCATCCGTTGTTATATGTGTGGCAAATTGGGCCATATTAAGAGGAACTGTCATGAGCTCAACATTCAAGATCCGAGACAAACCCAGTAGCAAAGTAGTGGGAGACAGAGTGGAGGACGTATGCGCTGTTATAAGTGTGGCAGAGTGGGCCATATTCAGAGTAGCTGTCGTCAGCGCAGCCCTGAGGGGGTCGCAGTAATGAAGAAGCCGCAGGAAAACTGGCGAGCTGGTACTTCGCTGAATGTGGCACATGGCCTTTCCAAAAGACCGTGTCAGGAAAACTGCATGCCTTGCCACCCTGAGGAAAAACAGCGCAAGGTACAAATAATGAAAACCGTTAAGATTGATGTTCCGGATTATTGGACAAAAGAGTCGTTAAGAGAAGCGCAGTTAAACGATAAGGAAACTGGTCCTGTTCTGAAATGGAAAGAAAGAGAAACCCGGCCCGATTGGAAGGACATTTCAAATAAATCAGTGGGGCTGAAGGCTCTATGGGCACAATGGGACTCCCTTATAGTAGAGGATGGACTCCTAAAGAGAGCGTGGGAAAGTCCAGATGGGAGGAAAGTTACTTTGAAATTGTTAATCCCGAGGTGTCATGTAGCAAATGTACTTCAGCAAGTGCATAATGGAACGTCTGGCGGACATTTTAGCATCAACAAAACCTTGACTAAAGTAAGAGAACATTTCTACTGGGTAAACAGTCGTCAAGATGTGGAGGCTTGGTGCTGCCAATGTGAGTTTGCGCGGCAGGAATGGGGCCACAAATAAGAAATAAGCAATATAACGCCAGGGCTCCTTTTGAGCGAATTGCCATAGCAAGTGACCGTATGAAGGCTCGTTATGATCTTAAGGCTAATTCAGGAGGGTACCAGGTGGGAGAGTTGGTTTGGCTATATAACCCACAACGAAAGAAAGGCAGGTCCCCGAAATTTCACTACCCTTGGGAAGGACCTTACACTGTCATCATCAGATTAAACGGCGTTGTATATAGAATTCAACAAAATCCAAAATCTAAGATGAAGGTGGTGCATATAGACAGACTAGCCAAGTATGCAGGGAATAATGAATTGCCTAATCGGGACGTTCAGGCTTAAGGAGGGGGCAGTGTTACGCCACTGGACTGTGTAGAATGGTTAGATGTGACTGGAATTGTACGCTAACGGCCGGGAATATTCTGGAATGCGCTAGACTGTGTAAATGGATATATAAATAAGGCACACAGTGGGCAGAGAATTAGTCTGAAGTCGAACGTGAACGAGTAAAGAAGAAATACGAAAGAGACTGATAAGTATTCAGTTGTGATTATAATTAGGACAGTGATTAATCTATTGTTGTTAATTGTCAATTAGTAAATAAAGTAGTGAGTAAGTGTTACCTGGACTTTCAATCAACGAATCTACGAGTATAGGTGTTTGTGTGGATAGCAGACACGTAACAATATGATTTGCAAAGATAATTATTAATTATTGGAATAATGTGGATTAATCAAAGAGGATTAATATATTTAATGTTGACAGTAGCACGTTTTATACGATTTTACATAATAGGTACTTTAAGATTGTGTTATTTTTAGTGTTCCAAAGGATACTGAGAGAAGAGAGGCTTGGAGAGTATCTTTAAATTTGGAAAAAGAAGATATGTTTGTGAATTCCAATGTATGCCACTTACATTTTACCCAGGAGTCTTATGATTTTGAGAAGTCACCTTTTTCACTCCATTTAAAACAAAATGCTTTACCTATTATGGACATTATGGTAAGTAGATTCGAAAGAAATATAATATTAGTTTATTCAGATCACTAAAATAATTATTATTAAAAATACAGTACCTACTTAAATTATTAAACAAACAGTTAATAGTGTCCAAAATATTACCTTTTCCGAAGTTCTCACAATATTTACTTACATAAAATTTTATAAAAATTAGAAACGTATTTAAAATTTTGTGCCTAAATTATTTTTACAATAATGTATTTATTCATAACTTTTGTTTATTTACTGTTTCCATATGAGCAGAAAAATTATTTTATAAATACCTATTAAATTTATTCAAGAATATAATTAAAAAATTGGTGTATATTATTTAGCTTTACTATTATTTTCAAATATATTTTTTCGAGGATTTATTTTTGTGGTTTTCTTACAGAAAAACAAGTCAATATAGAAAATGTAAAATTTTCCAAGGGCCTTTAATTTTTTTTTAAATTCAGGTGAATGATGTTCAATAAAGCAGAGGGATAGTTCAATTAGAAATTTTACATTCTCAATATTCATTTATTTTTTCTGATTGCAAATTATGAAAATTGAGAAAAATCCATAAAACTTAATATTTTTCGATAACTCCTAAAATGAAGTCTACAGGGGGCTCAACAGTGTAAGAATTAATGTTTCGTCCGTGGGAAGATTGCAACGAGTAAAGTTGTGACATTGTAAGTGTGATATTTTTATTAGTGATTAGTGTTATTCTCGGAAACTGTGATATTATTTAATAGTTATTAGTGTGTGTTTTAGTCGTGTGTTTTTAATTATTGATTATTATTAGTGATTTATTTTTGCTGTGTACCAGGGTATGTGAATTATTTATAGAAGAGATTATTTTATTTCAATTAGGTACGTGCAGAATGCCAATTTTTTATTTTTTCAGTAAGTATTAGAATTTTTTATAGCTTAATTTATTTATTAAGGAGTTTAAGTTTTTGTTTTCAGAATTTATTGTTATTTTACTAACATAGCCTCACCCAAACTAACACCCCAACCACTTCCTGGCAGGTAAAGCTCATACCTCCACGTGGTACTTGCTGGGCAACGATAATAATTTCGTATTTAAAATTTTTCTGTTGGCTAAACTGGGAAATAATAATTCCATTGTGGATGGGTTATAGCAATTAATAATTTACGTGAGTAATCATTTAATTCATTATTGCAAAAATAGTAAATTATCTGAATACGGTCCTGTCCCACCAGATTTGGACGTTTGACTGATTCATGGAACAGCAGTGAATCATCCTTGCGGCCAACTGATGTTTCTGTGCCATCCACGTGTTAAGTAAACCAATCTACATTTCCGTTCTTTGAAGTACATGCTTCTTTATAAAATGATTATTTTCAATTTTGTTTCATTTTTAGTAAAGTGAAACCAAATTACCAGAGGTGTACTAATTTAAAATAGATTTATGCGGAACGTTGACAGTGGCAGCACTGCCTTGAGTTACGTCATTTCTATGAACGGTGTTTACACATATATCCAGTGACCATCAAAATGTCGGTTGCCGGAGGACGAAAAATTTATCAGAAATCTAAATTTTTTTTTGTTTAAAAATTTTTTTTAACTGCCAATCAATTGTAATCGACGAAAATATATATATATATATACGTGGGTATACTGCAAATAGTGACCAAGTCAAAAACAATAGTTTCCTTTAAATTGCAATTAAAGAATCCATTATTTTTATTAAACCACTTTTTGGAATTTCTCTTATCCAATTCAACAGTGCGGTGCCTACTTCGCAGCTACCTCTTTGACCATTTAATTCACTCCAGGCAAAGCAATATGCATCGTTTGGTGGTGCTGCTCCGTAAATTGTTAAATTATAAGCACACAGTTTCATCGCATAATACATCTGGGATACATCTGAAGACGGAATGTGAAGAACACTTTGCAAATCAAAAGTTGCACTTAAAAATGTCTTATCCGCAATAGCTCTTTCTTTGTCATTTTTTTTGCACGGCGCCTTAAATGTTGTTGATATTCTTCATTTGTAACAAGATTACGTGTATATTTTTCACAAACTGCACATTGGTCTTTTTTAGGCTTAAAGAATGCTAAGTTGTAATTCGTGCCAAATATTCGTCTATAGGTTATTTCTGAAACGTACTTTTCATTGTTTTCGGAGCATTTATTAACATAGAGCTCGTACATTTTGGCTATTGATAGAGATGAATCTAGATATTGACGTTTCGTTAACTTACGGCAGTAGTGTGATTCCATTGTTGGAAAACTTTCAATATGTCTTTTTATTCGTACTACTAAGTCATCAGGTGTTTTATTTGCTGGAACGTTGTGACCTCTTTTATCAGGGTTACTAAATATTCCAACCTCATTCAAGCCTTGTAATGCTTTGTCTACCGGACCATGGCTTATATGAAGAGTTCTCAGAAAAAACGTTTTACATACCTGCAGCTTGACATCGTTCTTTTTAAAAAAATATTTTCGGCTGAGTGACTTCTTAGGTCCTGTTCCTGTTCGAATTCTTCGGCACTTGGGTAATGCAGTCTCAACACAGTTTAAAATAAAGTCTTTTTTGTCGCATATAATTCATCTGCCAATAATTAGAACAGATCAAGTTACGGTCACCCTCAGAAAATTTCGTGGAGCATTTGAACTGACAATTTTGGCAATTTATTGGCCGCGAAGTTTTCGAAGACTTTTCAACTTTCCTACTCATATAAGCTTTGCCAAGAGATCTTCGCTTTTTTGTTTAAGTTCTTTTTCCAATTTTCCTGATGTGACCTTTTCCAACGACAATTTTTCATTTCCTTATTTTCCTTATCATCGTCACTACTAGAAGTACCATCTGGAAAATACTCGTCACTGCTACCACATTCCATACTGCTTGGTGAAGATCTGTTCTTATTTTCTTCATTCATTCCTATCTGCAGCTTAGTTTCATTGAATAGTTTATCTCGTTTTTTACTTAACGGTTCATCGTCACTGTCAATATAAGTCGTTCCTGAAGAAGACGATAAAACAAACAAAAAGACAATATTTATTAAAAATTACCTAAAAAAAACCAAAAAAGACACGATAAAAGCAGTGGACATTTGATATTATAAATATTATTAAATTGGCTCCTTATGAGAAAGTCCTCCTCTGACTTCTTAAATAATTGAAATCGGACACGTTTCGCCTGTCACATTTTGATGGTGAGCTAATAAAAATCACCTTGTATTGTATTAGGTACGATAACAATTTTTTCTATTAATATTTCTTTAATAACAACTAACCTTCATCTTGGCGCAACCCGTATGTATATTTGGCGGTTCTTTGGATGTTCCTGCTTTGCTATTATTTCCATTGTGGATATCTACAGTAGTCGTTCCTACAAACAAACAAAACATTAAATAATAATTAAGACATTTAATTAATATAAATTAAATCAGTATTTAATAATTTAGATTAGAAACAGAA
>JANEYF010002947.1:350000-371980 GCA_029963845.1 Rhamnusium bicolor
TAGCGATATTTAAACTACAAAATGTTATTGGAACATGAGATATGTCGCGGCATCAAGCTATGAATATGAATGTCTACTTTATTTTCTATATATATGGTGCGCAAAGACAGTCAGGAAGTCGCAAAAACTTCAAAAGGTTTTATACAAAATAAAATAAAAAGTATGAAAATTCGCGGGACTACAAAATTAAAGGGGATATTTATTATACACATTTATAAGAATAAAATGTGGACGAAACATACCGCTCACCTAAAATACAAAGTGTTTTACGAAAAAATATAATAATGTTATTAAAATTAAAATTACTGAAATTACTACCAACTATAAATTACATAGATAACGGCAAAGGACACAGCTTGACGAGTGGTCGTTTGTAAATGCCACTTCTTGTTGTGCGAACCGTAGCAACACGCGCTACTCCGTCTGCACCAGGATGCAGTTCAACAATGCGGCCTAAATGCCACTGTAGAGGAGGAACTAAGTCATTTTTTTATTAGAACCATTGTTCCAGGAACAATGGAAAAAGTAGGTTCAGTCCATTTCCCCCGTTGTTGCAAGGTATGTAAATACTCTTTCCGCCAACGGTTCCAGAAGTCCTGGTGCAAACGTTGTAATAATTGCCAGCGGTTCAACCTACCAAGTGGAACCTCAGTCAAATCCAAGTCAGGAGCGGCAGTGAGAGGTTCCAGCGTTAAAAAGTGACCTGAGGTCAGTGCAGTGAGATCATTAGGATCAGCACTTTGAGGAGTTAGTGGCCTGGAGTTAAGTATCGCTTCAATCTGCAGTAAAACCGTATAAAATTCAAAAGTTAAAATCTGTTGCCCAATTACCCTAGCTAAATGAGATTTAACGGATTTGACTCCCGCCTCCCACAGACCGCCAAAATGCGGGGCAGAAGGGGGATTGAAGTGCCACTGTATAGTTTCGTGAGCGGCCGCATTTTGCATAAACTTTATAAGAGTTTTGTGGGCACCGACAAAATTAGTACCACAATCACTATATATTTGTTGGCATCGACCCCGACGAGCAACAAATCTGCGAAAGGCGGCCAAAAATGCTTCAGCAGCGCCTTTGTGGTCATACATACGAAAAGGCACAAGTATGCCTTATGTGTCTTGGCACCGCGAAGTCTACCCATAGTTATCAGGAATGGCCCCGCGTAATCAATCCCCACTTGTAAAAAGGCCTCTACTTGCGAGATCCGCGGCTTTGGCAGATTTCCCATAGGGGGTTGACAAGCTGTAGGTTGGGTTTTCCAACAAGAAATGCATTTAGATAAGACTCGGCGTATTGCACGTTTAGGAGACAATATCCAGAATTGCTGCGCAATCAAATAGTGAACGGTTTGATGACCAACATGAACGTACTTTACATGTATGCTTTCTATAATTAAATCTGTAAGGCGACTGCACCGAGGTAAAAGCGCAGGATATTTTTTATCATATGACAGATTCGAAAAGTGTAAGCGTCCTCCTACACGTAGAATACCTTGGTCATGTAGAAACGCATTCAACTTTCTAAGGGCTTTAGAGGGTCTTTGTTCGTGTTTAATTTTTATTATTTCCTGTTGAAAATCTAATTGTTGCGTATATCTAACTAAAAGTAATAAAGCGTTTTGAATTTCTAGATAAGTAAGCGCGCCAAATTTTTTATGTGGGGGATTTTTACTATTGTAAATAAATCGGACAATATACGCTAATTGTAAGATACGTTGTATTACAGCGAGTGAGGAATAATTTCGTAACAAATCATCTAGAAATGTTGAAGGAGAAAAAGCCTGTAGTACAGGGGAATCAACCTGTATGTTCACTTGCAAATAAGGAACCAGGATGTGTGCGGATTTTTCAAAAATGCGGGTCCCGCCCACCATAACGAATTATTTATTAACTCGGAGGGCAAAGAGCCCCTGGAGGCGATATCGGCAGGATTCTCTTCAGAAGAAATATGATACCAACACGTGGGCGAAATGTTTTCTTGGATAAGCGAGGCTCTATTACTAACAAATGTTTTCCACTTATCTGGAGACGATTTTATCCAAGTTAAAACAATTTGCGAGTCTGACCAGGCGAAAACGGTATCAAAACTAAGAGTGGCACTATACACACTTAAAACATAAGAAAGCAATTTTGATAACAGCACGGCTGCACAAATTTCCAGACGCGGTATTGAAATCGACTTTAAGGGAGCGACTTTAGATTTTGCACAGACAAAATGTATGCTACTTTTTTTCGGTATCTTTATTAAAAAAAGCGAAAATATACTACAGCTGCGTAACCTTTTAAGGAACTATCACAGAAGCCGTGTACTTCACTTACATGATAGTTATCATCTACTACGCAACGCGGCAATTGTAATTTAGACAATAATGGATAGTTCCATTTTGTATTGATTCCAAATTCTAAGTACATTATTTGGGGGTGGTTGGTCCCAATCAAGACCTAGACACCATAAATGCTGAATTAAATGTTTTGTAAAAAATGTAATAGGCGCCAAGATACCTAAAGAATCAAAAACTCGAGCTAATTCGGACAAAATAGTACGTTTCGTGCATGGTCTATCTATCATTTCTGCTTTATATGAAAACGAATCACTTCCAAGATGCCATTGCAAACCTAAAACTTTCAAGGAACTGTCACTATCAGTATCAAAGAAAAGAGCGTTTGTACTTAAATGGGATTCCGGTAAATAAGCTAACAAAACTTTATCATTTCTAAACCACTTGCGTAGTTCAAACCCACCCTTACGTAATAAGTTAATTAACTGTGTTTGCAGTTCGCGCGCACGCGCAAGTGATGAAGAACCTGTTACAATATCATCAATGTATGTATCTGACGAGATGACCTCGGCAGCTAAGGGAAAATTCGATTTTTCCTCTTTGGCTAATTGTAAAAGCGTTCGAATTGAAAGATAAGGAGCTGAGCAAACTCCATAAGTCACCGTGTTTAGTCTAAAATCTTGAATTGGATCTTCAGGAGAAAAGCGCCACAAAATTCTTTGAAAATCCTTATGTTCAGGATTAACCAGTATTTGTCGATACATCTGTTTGATGTCGGCAATAAAAACAACACGGTGTAATCTAAAATTTAACAAAATTGTAACTATGTTTTTCTGCAGTTTAGGTCCTACTAATAACGTATCATTCAGTGATGGCCCACTGGGAGATTTAGCAGAAGCGTTAAAAACTGCCCTTAATTTAGTCGTTGAACTAGCAGGTTTTAAAACACGGCGTCATAACATATTCAGAAACAGGTTCCATGTGACCCAAGTCTAAATATTCTCTCAAAAAATCTGAGTATTGTTGATAAAGTGAGGGGTTTCGAACTAAACGTCGCTCTAAAGACAAAAAACGATTTAAAGCCAGTGAGCGTGTATCATTAAAGAAAGAAATATTATCGCGAAACGGAAGTGAGACTACAAATCTACCACTATCTTCTCTAAAAAAACTATCTAAAAAAAGTTGCTCACATGCGGCATCATCAGGGGAAACAACTTCTTTATGAGGTATAGTCTCGAACTCCCAAAATTGTTTAAGCGTGTTATCTAGCGAGATTGTTTTATTTAAACAAAATAAAGATTGTACATTAGGTAAAGCAGAACTCTGAACTTTACCCATTAAAATATAACCTAAAACCGTATTTAAGGCAACCGGTTCATCCACATTACCAGTAATTTGGCCATTAAGTAAAATTTGCGGAAAAATATCTGCACCCAACAATACATCAATAACTCCTGGACTATTAAAGTGCGGATCGGCTAGACGCAAATTTTTAATATGAGACCATGTTTCAGTAGACACATACGATGTTGGTAGTTCATTACAAATTTTAGGCAAAATAACTGCGTCTATATTCAGCGTAGGCGAGAATTGCCCAAGAGGTCGTAAATTAAAAGTTACCCCTCCAGAATGCGTGTCAGTGTGCATCTGACCTAAGCCCTGCACCGAAAGTGACAAACTATAGCGAGATAAACCTAAGCGCTTAACACATTTTTGTGTTATAAAAGAAATTTGAGAACCAGAGTCTATCGGTGCTGTAACCTTTTGAAACTTACCATAACTATCTAAAATTTCCACAACCGCAGTGGAAAGTAGAACACTAGTTTTCTTCGGCAATAATCCAGTAAGCGAATTAACACGTTGACGGACACTCTGTGATTAGTAGTTGTGCTTGTTGCGTCACAGGTATATTTTCATTAATATTGAAGATAAAAAAAATATATTGATATCTACGGGTTCCTGGAGTAATAAATAAGCTAATTATGAATGAAAAAAAACAAACGGATATAGACGTCCGTGTCGCATTATTAACATTTTTCTATACAATTTGTGGCATTGACGCCTATAGACGTTCTTCTGTAATAGGAAAAAGCGAAAAAAAACTACATACATTTATTCAGTTATTGGAAATACAAATTATTATTGATGCCAAAACTTAAAACATGGTGCAGGGCATAGTGCAGGTTTCTTTTCGCTTTTTTATTTCTCGTGCACTCCCTACATTTAAGGAAGACATGTGCTTTTGTATAATTTTCTGGTACGGGAATATCCTCTAGAAAATGTTGGTTACTGTTTTTGGTGTTTTTATTGAAGCCTGTAGTTTCACAAAAACTCTGCCATCAACAATATCTTCTATCTCTATAAGGGATCGTACTATAGCTTCCCGAAACTCAATGAATTTAATTTTTTTACTCCTCTTGTATACAGAAAGTAAGAGTTCCACAATGATATATCCAAAAGACGAAATAAGACTTTTTGTACCATCGGATTGTTTTGCGAGGGCAGCTGTAGTAGCTCAGCATTTGATCACTTTTATCGATTCCAGACATATGCCGGTTGTATCCGTCTATTTCGCAGGGTTTCTGTTTTTCTACACCATACTTATTTCTGACAGTTATCATCTTTGGTTTATACCCAGTTGTTATCGCACATACATTCCGTTTATCCTTCCACTTACTGACATATACGCTAATGTTTTGTTTTTTCTCCAAATATGCTCAGCTTTTCGGAGTTTTTTATTGATAACAACCGCAGGATTACTTCGTCGGTCTACTCTTAGGGTTCCAGTAGAGTGGGTTTTATAAGTAAGCAATTTTGATGACAGAGAAACGCTATTATAAAAGTTGTCCATGTATACATGGTGACCTTTATTTAGATAAGGTCCCAATAATCTTAAGACAAGTTCTTCAGTTTTGGAAGTCTTACCTGGCTTCGGTTGGTTACGATCACGACCGTGGTAAATTTCTAAGTTCAAAATGTAACCTTCATGGGTGGTAAGTTCATAGAACTTTATACCATACTTCGACTTCTTATTTTTAATGTATTGCCTAAAGACTAGGCGGCCTCTAAATAACAACATTGACTCATCTAGTGATAGAGCTTCACAAGGTGAATACACTGAATTACTATTCTGTTTCACCAGATCCAACAGACTTCTAACTTTGTGAAGTCGATCTTGCTCATCAAATACAGCAGGAGTTGCATTGAAACATCTGAGTATTTGTTCGAATCGACGTCCACTCAAAACATGTAAGAAAATTGGATGGTAGTAGAACGGGTTGTAACTGAATAATTTTCTGATAATCGGTACCTTTATCATCCCTTGGAGAATACACAAGCCAAGAAATTTGTTCAGTTCACTTTCTGTGATGGGTTTGAATTCTCGAGATCGGCTATTTCGAGTTTTAGGCCGGTTTGTATTTAAAAGTTTTGCGCCATAAGTATTAGTGCTAGTCAATAGAAGATTCATTACATCGTTATTCCATATTTGCCGAAAAACATCTATTGGGGACATATTTTCTATTCCAACAATTTTTATACCACTTTGAGTAGAATCAAACTCAAAATTAGGAATTTCAGTTTGTACCTCTTCCCAAATGCTCTCAGCGGCAACATTTTCTGCCAAAGATTCATTTTCCCTCCTCATTCTCTTCAAGATCTTGATTCGAACCCTCACTCTCTGTCCCGCTTCGATTGTCTTCCTCGCTTTGCCTTTCACTTCCAGAGTCGCTCCGAGACGAATCGGGTACATAATCCGATTC
The DNA here is from genome assembly GCA_029963845.1 of Rhamnusium bicolor. NCBI lineage: Eukaryota > Metazoa > Arthropoda > Insecta > Coleoptera > Cerambycidae > Rhamnusium > Rhamnusium bicolor. The sequence goes on from JANEYF010002947.1 coordinate 356,037, forward strand.
ACCATTGAATTGCCCATCATCACTGTATGGGTCAGACTCTGATTCAGACAGAGCAATATTATTATCGTCGCTTTCCTCGAACCATTTCAAAAGTCTGTCTTCTTCCCGCCTATCCATTATTACGTATCACCGCTGTTAATAAAAATACCTATTATTATACCCATATTTATGTATAAAAATAAAGCACAAACCTGCCTCACCATACACACAATAGATATACTTTAAACTAAACTATTTTTCACAAAATATAATAATAATAATAATATTCTTTATTCACCACCCAGAAAATACAAAGTAAATGTAATTTTATACAATATAATCCCATTGTGGTAAGCAAATGAAGAAAATGATCCCACAGAAGGCGGACCTTGAAAGTGGAAAAGTTTTCTCCAGTCAGCAAGCTATGCAAGAAATTAAAAGTAAAACTAAAAGCAAAGTAAAAAAAGGAAAAAAAGACACTGTTAAATATACATACAGTACATATATGAACATATATCCACATACACATATATACACATGTATACACATACATACATATATACATACAATATATACATACATACACATATATACACATACATATGCATACGAATGTACACATTTTAATTCTGTTTTCTTCCAAACAAGACACAGTGTATGCAATTGCAGTTAGAATGGCACTAAAACAATACAAGCGGGCACGTGTTTGCTGCTGGTAAATCGGCAACTACCGTTTGTTTCGCGACCTCTACCGACGTCTATCAACCACACACAGTTAAGAGGACATTTGCCCTACACTCGTAGGGCATGGTTCTTCCGGGGGTTGAGAGACGAGGATGTAATAAATTACAGTAAAGACCGCCTTCGAAGGTCAGGCGCTCCGATGTTTACACCTATATTGGCAATATGCTCATAGTGAAGTACAGGCCCGTACTAAATAAATTGTGCAATAGGGTTACCACGTTGTATTTATGATTATTATTTTTATATTTCTTCGTACGATCCGATCGTGCGATTTTCGCCACCACCTACCAATATTGTTGGTAAGCTTTGGAAATTGAAAACACCATAAAAAATAGTAATATTTACTGATTTCAGAAAACATAAGTTTAAGAAATCTCGTCATTATTACATCAAATATGAAATATATATACAATAAAACGACTTACAAAGACATTTAAAAAAAAAATTACAAGATAGAGTAAAAACAAAACAGAATATGAGGTACATATATTAACGATTAAAAAAAAGACATTTTTGTCTTTAAGTCAAAGTAAAAGCAATGGCTAATACAAGTATATAAATAAACAGATATTACATAATAGCTAAATATCAAATAACAACAATTAAGGTAAATACAGCACAAATACAATAAAATACAACCTAATACCGTGATATAAATTCTTGGATAGTGTAGCAGTTTATTTCTAATAAAAATGATTTTACGGCATTTTTGAAATTAATAATTGTAGGAAGACATTTTATGCTATCGGGCAAAAGATTATATAGCTTACAACCATTAAAAAAAAGTGACTTTTTGGACATAGTGTAGTATCGTGGTTTAGTGGTAAAAGATTATCTTTTTTTCTGGTATTGTGGTTGTGTTGTGACCTAGAATTTGAAAATTTATATTTGTTTTTATAAACAAAACAGGTTATTTCGTAAATTATACAGAAGTCAAAGTAAGAATTTTTAGGGACTGAAAGGCTTCTCTGCACACAAATAACTCATTATCTAGCAACGAACACCTAACAAAATTCAGTAATTCCCTAATAGTACAGTAAACGAAGGAAATAGCAGGGAAAATTTTGGATAGTTTGGGATATTTGGACCCTTTATGTAAAAACATGCTCTGATTGCGGGAAAAACACTAAAAAAATTCCAAACATGTCGTAACATGTTCTTATGTATACATATATATATTTAGCAAAAAAATGCAAATATCTCGTAAAATAAGCATTTTTTGAAAAAAATATAAGAATAAAAAATCGCAATTTCCATATGACCATCCTACTAGATTTTCCTTTTTAGTTTGCCGGAAAAACGGAAAAACCATAGTATGTTAATTCTCTGTTTTTCCTGAAAATTTAAAAAAAATATTGTAAACTGCGTCACTGTATAGAAAATACAATTTCAAACGTTTTTTTTCTCATTTTTTTGAAAAACGCATAGATAGTAAGATAATCAAAGAAAACTATAAATATGTGTTTTTCGTTTTTCCGGAAAACTAAATATAAAATTGCAAATTAAAATAAATAGCATTTTAATTTTTAACATAAGTGTATTTTGGATTAAAAACTAATTTGAATAATGAATAATTAATAATTTATAATTTGAATAGGTTTTTAGTTAAAATCGTTGAAATTGTTAATTATTGTGTTCAAAATTAAAATTTAATTTGAAGAATTATTTTGTTTTGTCCAAATGCAATGAAAGTTGGCATATGGTTCTAATTTTCAATACAAAATATTTTATTCAAATGGAATTTTTCTGTAAAATTAACAGAAAGGCCAGTTTACCTACAACGATTTATTTTTTAACTCCGCGAGTTAGATCTCATTTGAACTGTAATTTGATAAAAATCAATTTTAGATCAAGCAGACAAAGATTGCAAAAATGAAAGTCGTACTAATTTTTTTGGTACATTACACCTATCACATACTCAATCCGGGGACACACTGTATAATAGACCATAGTTAATTTTTCCGACAAAAATAAAAGCCGGATCGTTCGTTTAATATGTGTTTTAATATTTGGAAATAGAAATTCAAATATTAAATTGATTAAAAAATTTTGAGTGAGTAAAATGTATAAAATATTTTAAGAACCTTTAAAAGAAAATATTTTATTAAAAAGGCACTAAAAAGCGGAGAGTTTTTAGACATTATAGCATAACTATAAATGAAAACACCATAACAACTAGACAACCTTTTATTGTAGAATATTACAACACTATTCAAAAATTATAATATTCGGATCAAAAAAGTGAAGCGGACAGAGTAAATTTGAAAAAAATATATATAATCAATCCAATGGGTTTTTTTTAGATTTAGATTTAGCATTTTGAGCCTTTATAATGTAATCCGGATTTCTGATTTCCATATTTCTGGTATGTCTGGGGTCAATAATTTCAGGCAATAAACAATTGTAATAAAATTTATACAATTTCGGAACCATTTTTGTTTCAAAGAACACAGCATATTTAAAAATTTTGATTGATAACAAATTCTTAGTTGTCCACACTCCGAAATGACAAAAGTCTTTATTAGCAAATAGAAGCCGCCTCTGCATTCGATTGCCAATGCCACAGTAAATATCTACGTATGAGTAGCGGGTTAGTTGTTCAATAAGTCAAACACGGCGCCACTTACCAACGGCAGAATACCTCATATCTTTTAACAACAAGGCGATATGTTTATAGATAGATTTTTTTTTGACAAAATATATATTTTTTTAATTACACAAAGCATCCCTTTATGTCGGTACTGAGACAGAATTAATATATTTTGTCATTAAATATATATTTTGAAGCGTACAAAATCAGTCATAATCCCTATTTTCCCTAACTTTAAACATATAAAATAACCAATAATTACAAAATATTAAAAATATATCACAGTAGAGACATAAAAGAATCTTTTCTCTATCGAATACATTTTGTTTGATATTTCTATCTCATTTATTTTCGTAGAAATTAAAAAGTTTTCTGATACCCGTTTGGACACCATGTGAACAGGGCAAATGTCCTCTTAAGTTAGTGCAGTTGATGTGACACATAAACAGAATCTTATGCTAAAACGACGTTTGGAAACGTTGTGGCTACAAAACGCGGGTATTTGTTAGGGCGGCTAAAGACGTCGTAAAATTGAGGAGCCACAGCGCGCACAGTGGTGTAAACGTCCATAGACGGCGCTGTCCGCCAACGTGTTAACAGATTCAGCAGTTGATGTAACTGCAGTAGCGTCTCTATTGTTATTAATTTGCATGGACGATAAATTCGGTCTATCAAAGTGCAACAAAGTATGGTGCTTTTGTTTACACTGGCGACATAGTGATGTTGAATTGCAATTTTTTATTATGTGTATATCACTTAAACAATTGAGACATAAACGAGAACTTTTTACAAAATTGTAACGTTGTAATTGCGTTTTGGCAGCAAACACAGGACATTTGTAAAGCATGTGGTTCTCTTTGCATAAAGTACAAGTTAAATTATTAGTTTTCACAAAAAATGAAGAACTAGGGTTATTAGTGTTATTGCGATTTTGTGATTTTTGTTTAAATTCAACCCTTTTGTGTTTATTTGTTTGCGACCCAAATGTTAATGTATCTAAAGCTATGCAATGTTTATTTAAAAAATCTACTTGGTCAGAATAGGTTGGAATTTCAAGAGAACCATGATGCATTTCAAAACGAGTAACAGTGGATGAATCTAAACGATTCAGCAACATAATATTTACTAAAATAAAGTCCCATGTTTCCACTGGAAATTCTAACTTTTTTTAAAGCTGCTAAATTTTCTAAAAATAAATCTAAAAGTTGTCGAAGCGTCTGAGAATTTTCAGAAGTTAATTTTGCACTGTTTTCTATTTCCGTCCAATAGGCAACGGCAAGTAAACGTTTATTTGAATATCTATTTACTAAACTATTGTAAGCGGTTTCATAATTATTAGCTGTCATTGGCAAACATTTAACTACTGCAAGAGGAGGCCCACTTAGAGGAAATTAAATAATTAAATTTTTGGATATTACGCAAACTATGACTTTCATTAACTAATGCGTTAAACATATCTATAAATGTCGGAAATAATTTAAGATCCCCATTAAATTTGATTAATTCAACTCTGGGTAATTTAATATTAGAATTTGAAGTCTCCGGCATAACTACACTACGCGTTTCATCTAAAATATTTTCAAAAAGATCTGTGTAAATCGTTCTAATATCAAAATATTCCGTGTCAAAGATTTTACGTATAACCTCCTCTGCCTCTAAATTGGCGTCTTCGGCAGTGGCCAGTAAACCAAGCAAAGCTTTATGTTGTTTACTAAACTCGTCCTTGATAGTCTCAATTTCTAAAAATCTTAATTTAAATAAAGTATGGACAGTTGGATCATTAACTGCGATTTTTGCTACTCTATCTAAATCATGAATTTTGTTAATTTGCGAGGTTCGATAGGCTTTGCACCTTTTTTATCTTATCTATAATTGTAGTAGACATAATAATTAATAGTATTTATAATTGTCTACAAAATGCAATCAACTAAAATTTCAGCGAAAAGTAAAACACTGCGAAATTCACCGCTAGTGAGAAACTAATCCAAATGATCCCCACTCTCGGTAAAACCCTACTCCTGACGACTGACACCTGACTGAGGAAGTGCGCGCGCTAGTCAAGCTAAAATATGTTCCCTAATCAGAGTTCTAATACTCTGACTATCTAAAAACTACTAAATCAATATGGCAAAAACTGAGTAACTGTAAGATAATGTAAATGGTGATAATAAATACACCCTTTTGACAAATAATTTTAAAGTCGCTACATGTACTAAAATGATTAGAACAAATTAAATCTAATAGGGCTATTCTAAATACAACTATTTAACTAACTGAAGACAAGCAAATTAAACTAAATTAAATATTAACAATATTTAAAACAAGAAAAAATAACAAATCCGTTGGTCGAAGGAACCAAAAAATGTAGCGAAACAACAAAAAAAATGCTTTCAATAGCTAGGCAATGGACTGTAGGCGCTGTTGCCCGGTGAGGTAAAAGGTAATGCACTTCTTACCTCTGACTGCAGTTCTTGAAGTAGGGTGGTTTTTGTGTGAGAGCTCTCTAAAACCACCTGGATGAACGAAGGCTGAATCGGGATAGCTGGCAGTCCTTCGAATCTCTTATGAATGGAAATCACTATTAAATTAACGGGCAAGTCTATTATTTACTACACTTCACTAATGAATTATCAAACAAACGGCGTCGAGAACAAAACTTTATTAACGATATTTAAACTACAAAATGTTATTAGAACATGAGATATGTCGCGGCATCAAGCTATGAATATGAATGTCTACTTTATTTTCTATATACATGGTGCGCAAAGACAGTCAGGAAGTCGCAAAAACTTCTAAAGGTTTTATACAAAATAAAATAAAAAGTATGAAAATTCGCGGGACTACAAAATTAAAGGCGATATTTATTATACACATTTATAAGAATAAAATGTGGACGAAACATATATATATATATATATATATATATATATATATATATATATATATATATATATATATATATATATATATATATATATATATATATATATATATATATATATATATACATACATACATATACATATATATATATATATATATATATATATATATATATATATATATATATATATATATATATATATATGTATATATTGTTGTGATAATAAGGATTGTTGTATTGTATTTTTTATTTATAATTTGTAAAAATTTTGAATTGTTTTATTAAACTGTTGTAAAATTGAAAATTTTGTGATTTATTAAAATTTATGAAAATTGGCGCCTTTATTTTAAATTTGTATTTGTTTTATTTATGCCCTTGGATACCCAAACTAGCTCAGATTTTATTTTACAAGTTTTTACTTACTGTTTTATATTCTTTTGCTCTTACTCAGGATGCAGGTTCAATATGGTTCTATCTATAGTATAATTTCAAATTTAAATACACAAAATCAGTACAAAAAAAAACTAAACACTTTCAGAAAATAACAAGGAGTTGTTTTAATTTAATAATTTTTTAAAATTTTAACAAATAAATTTACTATAATAGCTTAATTTACCCAACCAAATGTTAAATCTCGAGATTTTACCTTACTTTGTTTTCTGTCCTTGCAGTTGGTCAAACTGTGTCGTTTCTTAATTCTGTATCAGCTGTATTCCACGTTCCAAGTTAAGATAATATGGCCGCTCTAATTTTCTACTGTACTGGTGTAGTGTATTTACTTTATTTTTTTGTGATTTATCCCCAGCTGGATTTTTTTATAACAGGTAAGTACTTACAAAATTTTCCACTGTTTCTTTATTTTTCTGTCTTGAATTCTTATTTTAAAACCTTTTATTTACAACACTTTACTTCTAACCTTGATTTTCTTAATATTTCTTCTATTTTATTTCATTCCATTCCAAATTTTTCCAAACTTTTTTCCCTCCAATTTTTTTATCAATAACAACCAACTATCAAATTTTTTTTCTTGCTTACTTTAATTTTGTATATAGTAAAAATCACCAAATTTCAAAAATGACTACGTGTGACAAATTATTTTTTTATGTCAAATATTTTTAATTTTGAAAATAAAAACTTTTATACTACCTTTTTGTTGCCTTTCTAATACAATATTCTTTTCTTGATACTTTCCTGAGCATTTTCTGTAAATTAGCATGTGTTATGTTCAGTATAAAATTTTTATCTTTCACATCTCATTTAAAAAATTTTTCTTAACGAGTGCCCTATCATTTTAAACAAACTCCTTTTTATAAACTAGAACTTATTAACTATTCATAACAAAATCTTTTCATATCTAGATTAACATATCTTTTCTCAAAAACTAATATTTTTGTTTCTACATCTTTGTAGGCTGTCGAAATTGGTTTCACCCCTTTTACCACACTTTAACACGGTGTCTTGAGCTACCCCCACTCACACACGAAGCACTGAGTGTCTTCTTTATCCTAATGGCATGTCTTTGCACATCGATGGATTTTCTGTTTAATTTTGGATGAAATTATAGTTCAACTATGCTGTCACACATACAAAATCAAGAAATGTTTATGTTTCAACCCCAATATTGGAAAAATTATTATGGCATTCATCTAAACACATTACTGCACCCCTGTTTGGTAAGTTTTATTTCAGTTTATATTCACTTTTACAGACCATGCACTTTTTATGTTTCGTTATGAAAGTTTTTAGATAATTTACAATATTTTCCCCTGTTTATTGAATGTTGCTTTCTTAACTTTTATCTAAAGTTCAATTACTTTAACTCTATACTAGATTTTTCATAAATTTCCCCTTTTAAAAGTTTATACTATAACAATTGTCTCTTTTTATAGGTAAAATCTTTCCCCTGAAATTATGCAACTTTTGATACTACTGAAGTTGATTGAAGTGAAATTTTTATATGGGACTACATTGGTGACACCTTTTCGATGGCAGGAAATACACAATAGGTCTCTCGTCAGCTCTGCCAGTGAAGATCCAGGACTTCGACTTGAACACCTTTTTCTTGCTTTTTTTATTTGTTTTTCATTAATTTTTATGGCCAATTTGGCTTTGCAAATACCTTATAACTAACTACATTTTTGATATGAACAATAAATACTTAATTCTACTACACATATGTTAAAAACTAAATTAAAATTATTTTCTGAAAATGTTCATTCATAAATGTATGCATAATATTGTATTCATTAAACCTTTTATTTTTACTGCACGTTTGCACTCTATTTTTGTACCTCTATTTGTCTGCATTTTATTATTCTAATGAAAACAATTTAAAACCTCTTAAAATAATTTATAATATTGCTACATGTGATAATATATACATATATACAGTGTGGCCCATTTGGAATTAGGACACCTCTGTAAAGTGGCCAATTTTAGCCCGATTTTGATAAATTTTTTTTTAGATTATAGCTCATGGAAAACTATTTAATGGCTAATCGATAGATTTTTATCACAAAGATCAAGGCCTACTTTGCATGTTTTTTTGAACGAAAATTCTAGAAATCGTATTAGCGATTTTTTTTACATGAACACTAAGTACGGCACTGTATTCAGCATGCCCTAAAATGGGTCTGTACAAACTTTCACCTTAAAGTACCAAATATTAATAATTTTATTCTTTAATTTAAAAAATTAATTTATACCTCATAAACAAATTATTTTTTATTGACAACGGAACATACAATGATTAGGTGAGACTAAGTTTTTGTGGCTTCTACTAATCCTCCATTTAGCTGAATGCATTTGTCAATTCTTTTTCTTACGTGCTGAATAACTTTCCTAACTTGCACAGGGGTGATTTCAGTACATGCTTCTGTAATTCCGTCACGAAGGGCTTGCACAGATTGAGGTCTTGATTTGTAAACTTTCTCCTTCAAAATACCCCAAAGGAAAAAGTCTAGCGGTGTCAGGTCCGGGGACCTAGGTGGCCAAACCATTAGGGGACTATTTGGACCTATCCACTTATTTTCAAAATTTTGGTTCAACCACTCTCTAACTATTGCTGCATTATGAACAGGAGATCCGTCTAACTGAAACTTCAACGATAAACGCATCTCAATTGGTAAGTCATGGATTGCATTCCAAAAATCGTTTCTTAAAAATTCCAAAAATAAAATTCTATTTAAATTTCCCTCGAAGAAAAAAGGACCAATAACTCTGTCACGAAGTATTCCACACCACACATTAACTTTTTGCGAATATTGTCTTTTAGCGTTTATGACCCAGTTTGGGTTTTCAGCAGCCCAGTATCTTGAATTTTGAGAAGACACTACTCCATTTGTCGTAAAGGTAGCTTCGTCACTAAATAAAATTTCCTTAAAAAAGTTGAAATTATTTAAATATTCTCCTTGGGCCCACAAACAAAAATTCAATCTTCTTTCTTCGTCTCCTGGTTGCAAAGTATGCAAAAATTTTTGAATGGTTTCAATTTGTTTTTCACAAGACATCTTCTGATACTCTCTTTTGGAATATTTAAATCTACTGCAGAAGTTCGTAATGAAGAGTGAGGATTATTTACAAAATAATTTAGTAATCGGTCATTATTTCTCAACTCTCGTTGATCTGGATCACGGTTTTTCAAAATTGTTCGTGAAACTGCACCCGTTTCATTAAACGTTCTGTTTACGTAATTTACAGTTCTGGAGGTCTATTTGGATGTCTGTTATTAAATTCTCTAGCAGCATTCCTTGCCGAACGAATATTATCGCCTACCAGTCGAACTAGTTCAATTTTTTCATTTAAATTAAGTTTTTCCATAATTACATGAGACCACAATCAAAATAAATTGCACTACAATCAGAATAAAAGCCAACAATACACACATTTGACAGTTAACCCATTATTTAGTGGTAATCTAGAAGTTCGCTTGTTTATAATTTTTCCAGGCTAATTTGATAAAAGAAAATGTTGAGGGATGTCTTGTAATAAGCAAATAAAATACTTATGCCAAAGTATTTACAGTATCTGGACCAACAGATGAAGAAAGAAGCATGGAATTTTGTTTAAGGGACCAGGGAGAATATTTCGGTTTGTCCCTTTTAAGGACTTCTACTCATATTTAGCGACAAAGATACTTTTATGATAAATAATGCAGTAATAACTCAATGCATTCAGTTAAATGGGGGACTAGTATAAGCCACAGAAATTCTAATTTGATCTTATTATTTTATGTTCTGTTGCTCAAATATTTATTTAAAAAAAATTATTTATTGATGAGTTGCATTTATTAACTTATTTGACCAGTAATTTCATGTTCACAATGAATTTTTGGGTATAAATTAATTTTTTAAATTAAAGAATAAAATTATTAATATGTGGTACTTTAAGGTAAAAGTTTGTACAGACCCATTTTAGGGCATGCTGAATACAGTGCCGTACTTAGTTTTCATGTAAAAAAAATCGCTAATACGATTTCTAGAATTTTCGCTCAAAAAAACATGCAAAGTAGGCCTTGATTTTTGTGATAAAAATCTATCGATTAGCCATTAAATACAGTTTTCCATGAGCTATAATCTAAAAAAAAAATTATCAAAATCGGACTAAAATTGGCCACTTTACAGAGGTGTCCTAATTCCAAATGGGCCACACTGTATACATATATATATATATATATATATATATATATATATATATATATATATATATATATATATATATATATATATATATATATATGATTAAATATGATTTGAAGGAAACAACTACTCAGCGGGCAAATACCCCGACCTGCATTGAATTACACCTTCAAATCATGATAGATCGATAGCCAATATCATTTGTCAATTCCTAACCAGACATAGATCGATTTCGAACTTATTTGTTCTCTTCAGTATGCCATAGGTTATGGAACAGACAAATGATAGTGGCCAACCTGCTAGTTATATACTAACTATGGTGAAGTGAATGGTGGTGAGAGGTATGAATATATATATATATATATATATATATATATATATATATATATATATATATATATATATATATATATATATATATATATATATATATATATATATATATATATATATATATATATATATATATATCACATTTAGCAATATTATAAATTATTATAAAAGATTTAATAAATATAGTAGCATGCATACATTAAAAATGAACAATTTCAGAAAACAATTTTAATTTAGTTGTTAACATATGTGTAGAATAATTAAGTATTCATTGTTCATATAAAAATGTAGTTAGTTGTAAGGTATTTGCAAAGCCAAATTGGCCATAAAAATTAATGAAAAACAAATAAAAAACAAGAAAAAGGTGTCAAGTCGAAGTCCTGGATCTCCACTGGCAGAGCTGACGAGAGACCTATTGTGTATTTCCTGCCATCGAAAAGGTGTCACCAATGTAGTCCCATATAAAAATTTCACTTCAATTAACTCCAGTAGTATTAAAAGTTGCATAATTTCAGGGGAAAGATTTCACCTATAAAAGAGACAATTGTTATAGTATAAACTTTTAAAAGGGGAAATTTATGAAAATCTAGTGTAGAGTCAATGTAATTGAACTTTATACAAAAGTTAAATAAGCAACAATAAATAAACAGGGGAAAATATTGTAAATTATCTTAAAACTTTCATAACGAAACATAAAAAGTGCATGGTCTGTAAAAGTGAATATAAACTGAAATAAAACTTACCAAACAGGGGTGCAGTAATGTGTTTAGATCAATGCCATAATAATTTTTCCAATATTGGGGTTGAAACATAAACATTTCTTGATTTTTGTATGTGTGACAGCATAGTTGAACTATATTTTCATAAAAAACTAAACAGGAAATCCATTGATGTGCAAAGATATGCCATGAGGACAAAGGAGAAACTCAGTGCTTCGTATGTGAGTGGGGGTAGTTCAAGACACAGTGAAAGTGTGAAAAATATTAGTTTTGAGTAAAGATATGTTAACCTAGATATAAAAAGATTTGTTATCAGTAGTTATTTAGTTCTAGTTATATAAAAAGGAGTTTGTTTAAAATGATAGGGCATCTCGTTAAGAAAAAGTTTTAAAATGAGATGTGAAAGATAAAAAATTTTTATACTGAACGTAACACATGCAAATTTACAGAAAATTCTCAGGAAAGTATCAAGAAAAGAATACTGTTTTAAAAAAGCAACAAAAAAGTAGTATAAAAGTTTTTATTTTCAAAATTAAAAATATTTGACATTAAAAAATAATTTGTGACAACTAGTCAATTTTGAAATTTGGTGATTTTACTATATACAAAATTAAAGTAAGCAGAGAAAACAATGGATAGTGGGTTGTTATTGATAAAAGAGGAGGAGAGTTTTGAAAAATTAAGAAAAGAATGAAAAAAATTAAAGAGAAGAGAGACGAATAAAATAAAGGTTAGGAGTAAAATATGGTAAATAGAAGCTTGTAAATTAAGATTCAAGCCAGAGAATTAAATAAAAGAAACAGTAAAAAAGTTTGTAAGTACTTACCAGTTATAAAAAATCCAGATAACTGCTTACTGCGGCTTCTGGTAACTCGAACAGAAGCCGCAGTAAGCAGTTATCTGTTAGAACCTGAAGATGGTAGATGAGATTCTACCGAAACGTCGTTCAGACAACCACGGTCCCTCTCGGGGCCTATCACCTACGCGGGAGTATACCCGGAAAACGAATTTAACATTCACCACCCGCGAAAACCTGAAAAACAACATATATATATATATATATATATATATATATATATATATATATATATATATATATATATATATATATATATATATATATATATATATATATATATATATATATATATATATATATATATATATATATATATATATATATATATATATATATATATATATATATATATATATATATATATATATATATATATATATATATATATATATATATATATATATATATATATATATATATATATATATATATAATATATATATATATATACGGGTGTCCCCAGCCTCGCGTCGGCCAAATGTCCTGGCTCTCTTATAAGAGATATTGAAAAATTTCAAAAACGGGGTGATAGAGGGCGCAAACGTGCATAGTTTAAAAATATTTTTAAATATACAGGGTGATCCATTTAGGCGCGACGACATAAACTTATGTTTTTTTAAATGGAACACTAGGTATATTAATACATATTTGAATTCTCCTTTTAAAGAAGACTCAAACGATATGCCACTTGATGGGTCTGCGATGGGTCGGTACCATGATATGGGTGAGTTTGTACCAGAAACATGCCAACTTTGTGAGCTCACTGTGACGTAATGGAAGAACATTTTGAGATCTAGATTATGTCAAAAATTGTCAAACACCCTGTAGTTTACGCTACTGTTATCGGATCTAACGAAATCGGTCATTTTATACCGGGTGAGTCAGGAAACGCCAAAACTACTTTTTCTCATTTTTTTCAAATGGAACGCCCTGTATATTATGAATCCAAAGGAAAGCCCTTTGAAAGAGCTTTCCACTGATATAAAGGTTCAAGGGTCTATCTATCATGGGTGCCAAGAATTTGAAGGCAAGGTGCACAATTCGAGGTTTATTGGAAAATTACGCTCAATTTTCAATTGTTTTGTGAATTTTCGCTGAAATCGGCTCTTTTCAGTAAGACAATTTCGAAAATAATGATATCAACTTATCTGCACCATGATAGTTCTCTGCAGACAAAAAAAAAAATCAAGAGAGGAAACGAAAAACTTTATTTGGAAAGAAACTGGGTGGAAGCACTGGAAATTAAACTAAATGTTCAAAAATGTTCCCATTCTCCCTGATACACAGTTGTAAACGATTTTCAGTTGTTCTTCGAACATCGGCTAGTGTAGCTATTGAGACATTGCGAAATGTTGCAGCGATTCTTTCCTGCATATCCTCCCTGGTTGTGGGCCTCACCCTGTAGACCTCCTGCTTCACATAACCCCATAGGGAAAAAATCCAAAGGAGTTAGGTCTGGAGACCGTGCCGGCCATCTTATGGGTCCTCCACGACCAATCCATTGTTCCCCTCTCCAATTAGTTAAAAAATCTTTTACTATTCGATGGTTATGTGGGGGTGCACCGTCGTGCTGGAACCACATGTTCTCTCTAACGTCTTCATCTACATCTTGAAGCAGCCCCTCTAAATTCAAACGCAAGAAATTGTGATATCTTCGGCCATTTAATGCCCCATCCTCAAAAAACCACGGTCCAATGACATAGTTGTCTAATATACCACCCCATACATTAATTGACCATCGATTTTGGTGATCCACTTGCCTGACCCAGTGCGGGTTTTCAGTCGCATAATAATGCATTTTATAGCGATTTACTGTCCCATTACTGCGAAAGGTAGCTTCATCGGTAAATAAAACCTTTGATAAAAATTGGGCATCTTCGTTAATTTTATTTAGCATTATATTGCAGAAATTAATACGATTTTGAAAATCTTCCCCATAAAGGTCTTGGTGTAGTTGAATGTGATAGGGGTGATATTTGTATTTATTGATGATACGATTTACAGAAGTTTTACTTACATCGGTTTGTTGTTCAATTTCACGACAACTTATGTGAGGATTCTCTTGCACGTGAAGCAAAACTGTCAATTCGTGTTCTTCATTATTTACAACCATGTTCCTCAATTTTCTTTTGGTATAACACACATTACCAGTGTCCTCAAATCTTTTCTCAAGTTTTTGAATGAGTTGGGATCAGGAGTTCGTCTCTCGGGGTATTTCATTCCATAAATCCTTGATGCCAATAAGCAATTCCTATCAGCTTCTCCCCAAACAATATATCATATCAGTTAACTCTTGTTGGGTGAATTTCATTGTTACTCGTTCGTTTATACTAAGAAAAATATCAACACTCGAAATTTTACAACAATAAAGTAAATTATTGACAAGACTGGTACTTTTATGACAGGTACCTACTTGATTTTTTTGAATTTATTTCGATAAATTGAAAGTTGGAAGAAATTTGAAATTCTCTACAATTTTTTTTATTTATTCTTTCTGATGATAGTACGTGGAACAACAGCTTTCCAAACTTAACAAAAATTTTACTATCTTTCATTGAATTGAAAATAAAAGTATTTTTTGGTCTTATTTTAGAAGAATGAATTACACCATTTTAAAGCTGAGAAAAAAATACTACGAAAAGCTACGTTTTATTAAGCACCGTTCTAAAATAATAAATCATTTCGCGACAAAATTACGTCGGGCTAGAAAAGACTTGTCATGACATGAATTTATATACGCATTTCAGAAAAAAAATTAAATTTATCAGGCGTTGACTATTTTATACTTAAGTATTTTTTCTGCACTGAAGTACGGTATTTTCTCCGAGTATAAGGATAATTATTTTTGAAATTTTCTTACTGAAAAGCGCCGATTTAAGCGAAAATTCACAAAACAATTGAAAATTGAGCGTAATTTTTTAATAAACCTCGAATTGTGCCACTTTGCCATCAAATTCTTGGCACCCATGATAGATAGACCCTTGAACCTTTATATCAGTGGAAAGCTCTTTCAAAGTCACAGTGAGCTCACAAAGTTGGCATGTTTTTGGTACAAACTCACCCATATTATGGTACCGACCCATCGCAGACCCATCAAAGTGGCATATCGCTTGAGTCGTCTTTAAAAGTAGAATTCAAATATGTAATAATATACCTAGTGTTCCATTTAAAAAAACATAAGTTTATATTGTCACGCCTC
>JANEYF010002948.1:5000-47278 GCA_029963845.1 Rhamnusium bicolor
TATATATATATATATATATATATATATATATATATATATATATATATATATATATATATATATATATATATATATATATGCTTTCGTATGAACTATATCAGAAATTTCAGGTAAATATTAATTAAATAAATTTCCCCGAAATTAAAATATGCAAAGGATTTCTCAATCGCACCGTGAGGTCACAACTCATATACACATGGGGGATTGTTTATGTCACATGTATGTTATTTAATTAATGTTTTGTGGATTTTTATAATTTAAAGTGTCTGTTATGTAATTTTGAATAAAAAAATGGCCTCTGAAGATTCTTAAAGCAATTTAAGATGTAAAAAAAGTGACGAATGCTTCAATGCACCGAATAAGTAGCAGAGTAAGTAAAAATGAACGAATTAATCATTGTCCTCCTATTAAATGTTCAATACTCCTGCATTAAATATACAGACAGATTTCCATTTGCTTTTATGCATAATCTAGCTCTTTTCTGAACAACACTTCCTGATTATACATATCATTTTTGATGTAATTCCACAAGTAATAATGTAAGGGTGTTAAATCTAGTGAACGTGGTGGCCGTAGAATTGGCTCACCACCTTCCAGGAAAATGAAAATCCAGAAAATTTGTTACGATTGTGCTTGAAAATCATATTGTTGCGTAAGTTAAGTAAAAGGTAGTCAAAGAAGTCAGGAAGATTATCTGTTAAGAAATGTAAATAATGCTCCATGCGCATACGATCAGGTAATATAAATGGTTCTATTAGATGCCATCCTATCAACCCAGACATTGACCCCGCCGTCCATTTCGGAGATTGTCTTTATTCCATAAGTTCATGTTGTGGATATTGAGGATTCCATTGCACGTAAAAGCTTATTTCAGTCCATAAAATGCAATTAATTGACTTTAAATTCGTATGAATCCATTGGCAAAATTGTACACGTAAAGTATTGTCCACGGGTTCGTGCCTGAACTTCCTGGTAATGATAAGGGTATAAAGTATTGCACCGTAATTGTTCTCATACCTAAAAATAATTTAAAAAATGTAATCCACCAAGATTTAACCATCTACTCACCATTGTCCTAGGAATATTTAATCGTCCGACAAATATCACTGAGAGAGCAGCCTGGATGACGCTCCACGGAGTTTAAAATTTTTTCTTCGTTAAAATTTCTTAGTGGTCTGTTTTGTCCACGAAGGCGTTGAAAATCCCAATTTTCCATCACTGTAAGATATAGCCCAGCAAAAATACCTTGGTTTGAGACACTCGGTTATGGTATTCTACCATCGCAGAACATGTATGCATATTTACGTATTCTCGATTCTTTTCGAATCGAGCCATATTCAATTAAAGATACGAAAAGAAATGCAAAAATCTTAATGTCAAAATAAGGCGTGACAATTATTAAAATTAATGCATTTGCATTCAAAATTCTAACCTTTTTATCATGAAAAATTAAGCGTATAACTAGGAAGTGCCGTCCAGAGAGGATCTATTGCAATGTGTTAAAGATAGTCCTGTTGAAATTAGACAAAACAATTTCCAAATACTTCGTGCGTGCCGCTCTGTCCACCGAAGTGCTAGATTATGCATAGAAGTAAATGGAATGTCTTACTGCGTAAGTGATAAACATTCTGGCGTTTAAAAATTTTTACCCGAATAACATCCAATAATTTTTGTACGTTTTTCTTTGAAACACGATGCTTTTAATTACCTTCCACCTAGACTATTTATTTCACTACTATTTGTTTAAAACAACTAACATATCATTCGAAAAAGAATAATAAGATGTATTTATAGTCATGGACAATTTTCAACTGTTATTTCCTCTAGATATTGCTGAGAACAATTTTTTAGCGCCTTTTTAACATTTAACATAACTTCAAAACGAAGCATCTTAGAGGGAATGTTTTAAACATTTTCTTATATTTCTAGCAGCAGAGTTTATGATTAATCTATGGCAGACTAATTTCCGGACACCCTGTATATATTGTAGCAAATCTATGTAAACTGGTTTTGGGATATCTTGTATACATAATAAGCAGTACTTTTGGACATACAAGTGATTTTTTTCACTTCCGGTTTCGTCGTATGTAACACTAACTTTCGATTTTTAAATGGAACACCCTGTATATTATTGCATTTTTTAATTCTGCATAATTTTCTGAATCCAACGATACCAAATAAGTGACATTTCAAACGTCAATATTTTTTATAATATAATTTTTAATTTACCATTTAAGTGTGCCATGACGGTTCCGATTCATTCTAAATGACCCGTGTAATGCTAGAAGAAAAATCGAAATCCCGTCAAAAATACAAAATTACGTGATTTATGAGCAAATAAAGTTCATCAAAATGGTTTTCGGGGAAAAACTTAATTTTTTCAAATAGAACTATATTGGTACCGTGGTACCATTTATTAGTACTATTAATAAGGAATTTATTCATATGTCGTATTAAAATGTGCGATAAATACAAACAAAGTTACAGCTAAAAGAAAATAAGAAAATACAATTTTGTTCTAATTACTTTGTTATACATAAGGTGGCTTTGGAATACAAAAAAATGAACACAAATCATTACAACAGTTGCTCAAAATGCTGTCCATTAACGTCAATACACTCCTGAACTCGCATAGCTGTTTCTCGAAGAACGTTCGCCGATTGTTGGGCCGTTATGCTATTAATTGCGCGTCTTACTCGTAGCTCCAGATCTTCACGGGTTGTAACGGCGGTTGCATAGACAATATTTTTTAAATGACCCCAAACACAGAAATCAATGAGGGTTAAATCAGGTGATCTTGGAGGCCACCTAACAGGACCATTCGTCGAAATTACGTTTTCTCCGAATCTCCGTTGAAGGTAATCAATTACTATCCTTGAATTATATGGAGGAGCGCCATCTTGTTGGAAATACATTCCCTGTCGTAAATGGAAAGGTCATTCAGCTAAATTTTCCTCAATTTCAATTTGCAAAAGTCTCAAGTATCTGGCACAAGTCAGGGGTCCTTCAAATATTATTGGACTAATGATTCTACTACTGATTATTCCAAGCCAAACAATTACCCTCCCATAATAAATTTTGATTTTCGTGTGACCAATATTTTGTATTTTGTCGGTTAAATAATCCCAAATTTGTAAACCTAGACTCGTCCGAAAATAAAATCATTCCCAAAAAATCATTGTTTGGCTGCATGTTATTCTGCAAAATCCAGTTGCAATATTCCATCCTACGTTCATAATCATTTTCATATGAGTGCTGGTGCAATTGGTATTTAAAAGATTTATAGTGCTATTTGTGCAAAAGTCGGCTTACCGCTTGGTGACTGATTTCCGATTCAAACCCCCAATTCCAATTCCAAACAATTTTATTTTTAATTTTCATGTACAAAAATTCCTCTCGAATATTCCGCGCCATTAACGATCCTAACTACTTATAAAGTGGTGTTTCGCCCCTTCTTGATGCCAAACTGGTGTTCGTCGTCGACGATGTCAAGATCATCCTGAATAGCGTTTATTCTGTTCAGAATGATCGTTTCCACAAGTTTGGAGATGGCCGACAGCAAAGAGATAGGACGAAAACTGCAGGCCGATTTGGGGTTGTTGCCTGGCTTCAAGATAGAAACCACCACGGCGCACATCCACGATTGTGGCCAGTGTTGAAGTCGCAGAATGCCGTTGACGATATACACAAGTTGCAATATACATTTCCTCGGCAGGTTCTTGAGAAGCTTATAATCAATACAGTCCTTTCCCGGGGCTTTATTTTTAGCTAAGGTCTTGAAAAGTCTTTGCATTTCGGAGGGCTTGGTCATAACGTTTTCAAATTCCTGTCGAGTCAATTAGATCTCAAGACCAATAGTTTGTTTTGTAATGTTTTCAATGCGTCGTGATTTAAATTGTTTGGCCCATTTTGATTGTGGACATTTTCGAATTGGTCAGCTAAATGGTTTGCTTTTTGCCAATTTGATAAGTATGTTTAGCATTGTTGGTCCAACAGGGCACGCATGGCATCCCTTGCACACCTCAACACTTTCGTTGGCTTCCACAGCGAGTTGTCTTGAGAATTCAAAGCTTCCAGCTTATCACCCCATTTTCGGTTCTTCACGGTGTTTTTCGCGGTTCTAATATACCCAAGTCAAACCCAATTTGTCTTAAAGAAACAGTCTTATCAACTTCTGCTCGAGCCAAAACATTAATTTCCTTTCCTTCGTCAATAATGAAATATTCTTCGGGATCATTATTGGGCTCACTTCGGAATTGATTTTCAAGAGGATGAAAATAATTTCTCGCTGGACTTTGTCTATCAGGATATCGTTCGGTATAAAGGTGTCTAGCAGCAACGGCATTTTTTCTACATTCCCCATAAATAATTAACATGTCCACTTTTTATCTCTTGTATAAATTTGCAGCATTTTGAATACGAATTTTAAACAATTTTTAAAGACAGAATAAAAACAACGGTAAACCAACAAATGTTTGACAAGTTAAATATTTCATTGTTTTCAAAGCCACCTTCGTTAGTTACTTTTTTACATTTAATTAGAACAAAATTGTATTTTCTTATTTTCTTATTTTGTTTGTATTTATCGCACATTTTAATACGACATGAAAAAATTCTTTATTAATAGTCCTATAGTCCTAATAAATGGTACCACGGTACCAATATGGTTCCATTTGAAAAAATTGAGTTTTTCCCCAAAACCCATTTTGATGAACATTATTTGCTCATAAATCACGTAATTTAGAATTTTTTACTGGATTTCGATTTTTCTAGCAATACACGGGTCATTTAGAATAAATCGGAACCGTCATGGCACACTTAAATGGAAAACTAAAAATTATATAAAAAAATATTGACGTTTGAAATGTCACTTATTTGGTATAGTTGGATTCAGAAAATTATGCAGAATTCAATAATATACAGGGTGTTCCATTTTAAAAATCAAAAGTTAGTGTCACTTTCGGCGAAACCAGAAATGAAAAAAAATCACTTGTATGTCAAAAAGTGCCGCTTATTATGTATATAGGATATCCCAAATTTCAATCAATTATCCTCAAAACTAAAGGAGAAAAGGGGGTGCACCATGATCCTGTTACACCCGGTATACAAGATAAAACTTTAAATTTTGAGGTGCAAGCCATTCATAATTAGTTATTACTTATAATAACATGGATCTTCGTAGCTGAAAGCATATTTTATCTTCATTTCGAAATAAAATGATGTATAGTATAGCAGAGAGAGTTGAATTATTATTATTCTATGTGCAAATCGTTGAGCAAGACAAACGGCTACAGTTTTAAATGAAAGAAATAATAACAAAAGACACACATACGTTTTGAAACTAATTGCAGAATTTACAGAGACAGATTCTATGGAAAACAAAAAAGAATCGAGGGTCTTAAACGATGGAACTCAAATTGAAATGTTAGTGCATTTTGTTGTTAATCCCACAAGTTGAATTCGCCAGGCGTCTATTATATGGCATTTTTCATGAAGCCATTTGTAAAGTCTTAAAATTGCATAAGCGACATCCTTATAAAAGGCAAATGTCTATACTTTTTTATCTATGTAAAGTCGATGGTAAGCTCGCCCCCGAAAGCGTTAGTTGGAACGTTAAGTATACTAAATGATTTTTTCAAAATTACTAACTTACTAACTACTAACCAAATATAAAAAAAACAGAAACAATTATGTTCTGTTTGCTTTATCATGAATTATGTTATGGTTTAGCAACATCCACAGAGTCAACATCCGTTTTGTCCACATGTGTGAAATTATAACAACCGAAGTTGTCCATAAAACCCTGTTTACAGAATTAAAAAATCTTATACAGTTTTTTGTAATTAATCTGGGAAGTTTTCTGTCAAACACTCTGTATAGCAAAAACAATGTTATCTGCATTAACCCCGTATCAGAAAAAAGTAATTACGACAAGACAACTTTAGACACAAAAAAACAGACACAGAAGATAAAATCTATTTGAGGTATGCTATCTAAAACTGGGACATTTATTTGGTGTGGCCCTGCTGCGTTCACTCTCTCCTAATATGTTCTAGAATCGTGCCGGCTTGACGTAGTAAAAGATTAAATCTAAAACAGACACCGTATTAGTCGTGGCCCTATAAAAAATCTTACAAGCAGACACCGTTGTGCATCGTGGCGGTTAATGTGCTAAGAAATAATCCATTACTATAAATTTTCATTTGTAACATTTTCCATTATTATCTTAATTGCATTATCTAAATTCATACCAGTGTGTTCACAAACATTTGAATATTATTTGTTAACGGTATGCTGTGTGTCGAAACTTTTATTTATAATAAATTAATGACAAAAATTTCTGCGGAAGGGTCAGTCCTCGAACAGCCGCTCAGAGTTTCTTGGTCGAATACTAATCACTGTAGGATACACTTCCACGAAATAAAAAAATTATTACACGAGAAGCACTTATTAATTATTATTTAAAAGAGGGAAATGAAGTTACAGCGAGATTACCTTGTGATAGATACCTCGATAAGCAAGTAACATTGAAAATTATCACCTTTACTTAAAAGAAAAACTTGATTGAGTGTTGGGTTTGAATTGGTAACTACATCGATAAGAAAACATTCCTAAAACTATTTACAAAAATACATCTTATCCCCATGGCGCAATAAATGCATCATAAATAATATGAAACAGAAGTTTCGTTTATGGGATTTATACTAAGATAAAGATGAAATTATCTTAATAAATTTAATTCTTTACGGTCTAAAATACATAAAAAATACATTGAATATACGGAATCATCGAGCTACTTTTTTGTACTTTTTTAAGAGAATAAAAAATACAACTAATACATCAAATTCGATGAATTACGATAAACTTTATTTCATTGATACTCAGAGTATCCTTGCTGCATTTGCTCAATTCTTTCAATCATCTTTTTTTTTGTTTCTTATACATACAATATGATGGGAGTACAACCAATGCATAGCGGTCCGAAATAAATAAAAAGTTGACAAAATTCAAATTTTATAAGTGTATCATACCGCTTTCACATTCCAAGGGTACATTAGGGTATATCTCAGGTAATATTTTCCGGAATATCAACCTCTTTATTCGAGAGATCTACCTGCGGTGACCTCTGCAACATGAATAATTGTTAAACTACGATTTTACTTCACTTTGTTGAGAGATTTCAACGTGTGACTGTGCTTCAAATATTTGTGCTTTTGGTTTGTAATTTTTACAAGAAAAACACTTTAAGACAAGTACTTTATTTACATATCAAATATTACCACAAATTTTATTTTGAAGCACCTGATTTTATTATGAACATCATTTCTTTGGCATTTTGCAACTTCTGTTAGATCTAAAGACAGTTTGCCTTAAAATCTATGGAGATTTTCGTTCTAAAATTACACTCTAGGTATCCCTCTATGCCGCGGTTAAATGCATTTTTCTCCGAAGTTTTTCCATTAGAAAGAAATCGCGTATTTTTTTTATTTCGATACAGGGCGCTTCAAGTTAGTTTCAAATCAAAATAAGATAGTGTCGTTGTCGTCAGTAGTATGGCAAATGCTATACTATGCAGACTAAAAACTTCTTTGCACCTGTAGTACATATTGAGCGATTGCGTCGTCCACACACTAAACTACCCTAGCTTACGCAACCATCAAATTTTAATTTTTTATTTTAAAATGCCTACAAGAAGAGAATTGTTTGGCGTTTTATCGGAATAATCTGGTAAAATGCGTGTAGCAGAGAAGACTTGCGTGGTGGATTATCTAGTCAATCACTATGGAAAGGCAGGGAATGCTCAAGCAATCGCTGGCATAAGGAACGCTGTATTTGACTTTTGCAATAAAGCTTTTTCACGACTAGACAAATGCAATCGCAATCGTGAAAGATTCCGTCAGAAGCATGGAAAGTAGCTTGACATCAATTTTGATGTTGACGAAGAAGAAGAACTGGGGAAAACTGATAAAACTGTGTCAAGTGCTGAATCATGCACGTCATTGGGTCGTGATCGATCCAGGGTAACGTTTGAGGAAGGTAGTTCGAGGACCAAGAGGCGATGGGCCGTGAAATTGTCGACAGAGTTTGAAGCGGAAGAACACAGTTACGCTGAGAAAGTGGCTTTGAAATCTAAGGGGAAACATTCAGAAAATAATTACTGAAGCTGTGTTTATGACACTATATGACACTAATTCGAGCTACAAAAATTTATAAAGCCTGGCATGCTGAACACAAATCAGAAGATTTAGTTTCTTTAAGGCGGTTTCTTTAATTGTCGCAGCCAAATTAACGAAACGTCAGTACACGTTTATTAGACTGCAAGCTAAATAAAAACATGCGGATATCTGTTCCTCCTACCACAAAGTTTTAGAGGCTAAGGCCCGATGTTATCCGCTAATTGACACTCTAACAGTAACAGAACAGTCCGCGGATGTTCAAGTACAAAACCTTCTGGTCATACGGTTTCCCGAATCCTGGAAATGCGAAAACCCGTAATATTATCTCTTGCTCCTGAAGCAGTAAGAAGTTTAGTACTGTCAGTAAAATGGGGGGTGCGATGGTAGTAGAGTCCACCTTAAGAGATAGCGATCCATTTTTAACGTCCATGGTTCCTTGCAATTGTTTGCTCAATTGCCGAAAGATAAAAAAATAATTTTATGGTAAAATCCACGTCCACAGTCAACAAGATTTTGCAGGCCTCTTCGAATTCAGTTATAGAAAGAAACAACTGATATTTTACAGCACGAGATGACCTATATACAAAGTCAGATTGACAAGCCTCAACCAACGACAGGCACTTCTCAAGAAGAAGAAATTAAAGTTTCTGTATCCCATACTTGCATTATGACCATGATAAATGGAAAAATATGTAGGGCTATTACCGACACTTCGTCTTCACATTTGCAAGACCACCCCAAAAAAAATGAACAATGTAGAGAAAGTTGTCAAAAAGTAGGAGAACGTGGAAGCTTTTTAATTTGGACTATAAATGTTACATGCCTAGATTAGATGTTTCAAATGTTTGCTTCAATTATCATATCCTTTATATATTAAGAAGTGGCAAGCACGTGCTAAAGATAAAGGAGAGATAACAGAGAGAAAAAAGTTAATACAAAATGAATTTAGGACCAGAATTGGTCTGCTAGTTGATCAACCTAAAACTGGAGGTAGTGGCACAATAAACGATGGGAACACGGCAAGATTTTTTTAGAACTTACCTACATCGGCTTCAATCACTGGTGTCGATGAAAATATTATTAAAATATTTCCAGCTGTTTCTCAAACCATTTCATGTGGATAAGAAGTCGGTACTGATGCGTTACACGAGTATGCCCTATTGCAAGATGATTTGTGTCCACGTATCCATGGTATTATATGCCGGCATCTGTATATAAAATTTTAGTTCACGGTTCCACGGTTATTAAGTTCGCCTTATTGCCGATAAGTCAATTGTCCGAAGAGGCGCAAAATCCCAAAATAAAGTTCTTAAAAATTATACATCACGGCAGAAAAATATCTCGAGTTGCAATGAATCAAGACCTATTCAATCGATTTCATCAGATCCACTGTTCATTTCTCCTTGCAAACTTCCCCAAAAGAAGTCAAAGTTATTACCTTAAGTCCTTGGGCTCTCAAAAGAGCCCACATCTACTGAGGAGAATGTGATCAGATATTCCGATTCCGAAATTGAACGTGAAAGTGACAGACTCGACTGATACAAATGAATAACTGACGTTCCACTTTTGTATTAATAAGAGTATACGCATCTTTTGCGTTAAAATGTTATATACCTCCGTTAATTATTAGCATTGTACTATATTTTTTGCATTATTTTTCTCGTATTTTGTGAGTCATTTTAAATAGAATGCATGCAAAAAAATACATAAATTTTCACTTTGTCTAAAAACTAACCCCTACAAAGCCAGCCCCTGAGTTTGATATGTTTTTATTATTTTTTTCATACTTCATGAGTCATTAAAAAATTAAAAATACGTGAAAATAGCCACTGCCAAATAACCACCCCTTAAAACCCACCCCAGATATATTTCCTTTCACTATTTTTCTGGTGGTATGTATGTTATTCCTGATTTATTAAGACAATAATCAGATTCTTGTCAACTTCTCTTTCTGATTTTGAACCACTGTGTAATGTTCTAGAACTTGGCATTTCAACTATAACTGAAGAAGATGTCCTAAAAGCACTAAAAAAATTGAAAATAAATTTAGAACCGTTCCTGGTGGTTTTCCAGCTTTTTTTTAAATATTGTGCCATTACTTTTGCCCTTCTGCTTTCTATTATTTTTAACTTACTTATGAAATCTACTACTGTTCCCATATTTGAACTCAATCAAAATTATATCCTATTTTCAAAAAAGGTAATAATAACTGATATGAAAAACTATAGACAAATAGTTAATCTATGACCTTTTGGCAAATAATTTGAAATTGTTTTTATCTCAGTTCATGTCAAATCTCACATTGCCAACATGGATTTATAGCAAGTAGATCTACAACTACGAACTTGGTAAGTGTTACTAATTTTATTGCGGATATATTGGATCGTGGTGGTCAAGCAGGTGTAATTTATACAGAGCCGTCAAAAGCATTTGTATATTAAAATATATATTACTAATTAATTTTATCTTGAAGAAGACTAAATAAACCCGAAAAGCATCAAGAACAAAACCATTATAAGATAACCGCTTTGAAACTAGAATGCGTATAGTCGACTGCCAATAGACAGACAGATCACAGATTTAGTTGAGTGCTAGCTAGATCAAGTGGCGTGTCGTAAGTGGGATAAAAAGAGGGAACTTTTTTTAATTTAAATTTATTAATTTATTTATTCATATATGTTTCACGTGAAACCACTGACGTATTTAATAAATTGTTTAATAAGTGAAGGTATCTTTCCTGAAAAACTAAAAATTATCAAAATTGTTCCAATATTTAAATCAGGTAAAGATACCGATGTTGAAAACTACAGACCAATTGCCATTCTAAAATATTTGAAAAAAACAGTAGCTGTTAGAGTTAGAGAATTTTTTTTGACACCTTCCAACTATTCAATGTAAACCAGTTTGGCTTCCGAAAAGGTCTTTTTACCATTAGCGCAATAAATAAATGTTTGAATTCTTTATATGAAAATTTAGCAAACAAAAAATCTGCTGTTGGTATATTTTTAGATCTCAGTAACGCATTTGACCTGGTATACCACAAGAATCTTCTTAATAAAACTGAGAAGCATGGTATACGTGGACAAGTATTATAGTGGTTCGCAAGCTTCTTACAGGATAGATTACAATATGTTGAAATTAACAGTTACAAATCAAATTTATTACCGACAGCGTTAGGCGTTCCACAAGGGTCAATATTAGGACCACTATTATTCCTAATTTACATAAATGATCTGAAATTTTCAAATATTATTATGTTTGCAGATGACACATCTATACTCTATAGTAACAATAACATAAGTAACACTGTAGACTCGTGTAACAGCGAAATCAGGTATCTTCAGTCCTGGTTTTCGAACAATAATTTAGTACTAAATAGCAAAATATCTGTTTTTATTAGATTTAACTACCCAAGCACCAACTACAATGAAAGTCTTTTAATTAAATCTAATTGTGGTTCTTTACAGCAAGTTGATTCCACTAGATTTTTGGGAATATATTTGTCTCAGGATTGCAGCTGGAAAACACACATTGACTTTGTTTGCAAGAAAACTGCCACTGCTTCCTATTGTATAAAACACTACCTCATGTAGTTCATATTGATGTATTAAAAACATATTATTATGCTCAAATACACTCAATTATATCTTATGGTATAATTGCTTGGAGCCATTCTAGTGAAAGTGAAAGGGCTTTTAAATTACAGAAAAGGGCCATTCGAGACATAGCTAACATAAATACCAGGACGAGCTGTAGGAACTACTTTAAGGTCTTTCAAATCTTAACCTTACCATCCATATTTATAATGCATTTACTATTCTATGCTAGAACTAATATTTATGAACTAATCAACTTAAATGCTTTCCACTCATATATTACAAGAAATAAGCAAGTTCTAGAAATACCTTTACACAGGACCAGCTTGTATGAATATAGTCCTAAATATTTAGCTATTAAAGCATATAACAAATTGTCACATAAATAAATATAAGTTGTTTAATCAAAAACAGTTCAAAACTGGTATAAAACTTATATTAACTGATAATAATTGTTATTATTCCTTCAATGAATGATAATAATCTATAATATTACAATTCTAAATCAAATTTTATTATATCCTTTTTTGTTTTGTTTGTTTCTTGTTTGTTTTATTGACAATCATGTTCGTATACTAATCTGTATCTACATGTACAAATTTTAGTTTAATTTATTGTCATCTATGCACTAGGAACACTGTTTGTTATGTACTTACAATTCATTACTTATATATTGACCTGTCCAACAGTATGTAAACATGATCACATGGATGAATAAATACTTACTTACTTACTTCATATTATTAAGACCAAACACAACTAGAAAGTGTATGAAGAATTGTATGACAATAGGGTGTTTGACACTATGAAAAATAAATTATTAAATTACGTCAATACGATAATTTATCGAATAAGAAATCAGAAATTATCGGTTTGTATTTACAAAAATACGAGGTTGATTTAATACTTGAACTTTAAAATTGCAAATTTTTTGTCTGTAAACGACGTCACAAAATGCTACCCTCCATTATGGTTTTAAATGTGACGTCACTATTGTAGTAAGCAAAACTTACGGTTACCTTATAATGACTGCTTTGTTAATATTTGGACTGATTTCATGCTGTTTTTTTCAAGTTTATACTAGTTATAATTAATCATGTGAGGCGGTTTTTTAAAAGCGGATAATACAGATTTGTCCAGAATTGACACAATAATAATGGTGGCTAAATTCATTGCGACTAATCCCGATATCTGTTCTACCGAATTTAGGAATCTAGGATCGGTGTAAATGTATAATATCTGTTTACTTCTAATTAGGTAATTATGTTTATAAAAATGTGTATAATGTAGGTAATTAGAACATTACAATTAGGTGTTCAAATATCTTTAACCTTTTTTAGTTTCTTTCACTCATATCTGCAAACACTTTTTTGATTCAAGCGAGAATTTATTACCATTTGTGGAGAATAAATTATTTTAATACAACATTATCATTCAAAGACATTTAGTTTTGGTGTTCAAGTTTAGTGAAAATGTTCGTTTTGTTGATTATTTATTCAAATTTAATTATGACAGCTAACTAAAAAGCAGCGTATTTAAGTTTTAATTATATTTGAGTATGGTGATAGAAAGCGAAGTTTGTACCCTCTTCAACCAACTTTACCCAAACAGGCCGTCAATAACACAGTCCTGTGTAAGTAAAATTTTGAGAAAATATAGAGATCAAGGCAGCATTAAAAATCGACAAAATAAGGTAGATCAAAATCACTGACAGCAGGCGACACTTGCTCTTGATTTTGAAGCATGCCCTAAATCGGTCAGCAATCTTCTAAAAAAGAAAAAAATTCCGTCCTTACCGAGTTCATCTGGTCCACAAGTTAACTGAAAATAACTTACAGGAGGTTTGAATTTTGCGAGATATGATGGAGACTCGTAATAATAATTTCGCCGCTAAAATTGTTTTCTCCGATGAAGCTAATTTATATCTGAATGGGACATTAAATAGGCACAATTGCCGTTACTAATCACGAAATAACCCTCATCGGATGAAAGGGGTGCATATACATTCATACAAAGTAAATGTTTGTGTGAGAATTAACGCAATATCAACATAGAGCCATTCATTTTGGAAGGAAATTTAACTGGCGCTTGCTATTTAGATTTGTTATAAATGAGTGTACTTCCACAACTAGCAGCCCTTTTCACAGATGGAAATAATGATATTATGAATAATCCATGCAATAGTGTGATTAGATAATCTCCCCATTGTTCTGCGGATACGAATCCCGCCATCGGCACTGACAATGTCGGTGCCAATAATTGTGTGTCTATGTCTTTTCATGTGTAACCTTCGCCCGTGCAGCTTCGACTTTGGATTCGGGATTTGTCTAATATCTGTGGTGTTTTATGTATGGTTTCAGTAAGACGGGGCTCTACACAAATTGAGCGGCAAGATAAGCAGTACTTAAACGCAATTTTACCCGGCAGGTGGATAGTGAGAAGAGGGGCAATTGAGTGACCCGCCTGGTTCCCAGATCTAACACCTCTTGACTTTTTCCCGTGGGCTATGTAAAAAAACAAAGTGTACTAGAATTGACCTGGATGACGTAAGAAAAATAATATGAACTGAAATTATTCGCTTACCTCGTATCACCGGAAAATACCATAAATGTTCGAGACCTCTTAAATCATTCTCTGGCTGTAGATAGGGCACAATTTGAACATCTTCTTTAATACATTGATTAAATTGTTGAACATAAGTTGTTCTTGTCCCGTCTAAGTATCTTTAAATTTTTCCCTAAAAAACGTGATCGTTATGTTTAGAATATAAATTTTAATATTTTATCCATTTTTTTATTCTTATGAAACAGTATCAAAAATACAATGTATCATATGAAAAAAACTGTGCTTTTTCCAGGTTTTGTACAAAAAAATTGGGTTGCCATTTAAAAAAAGTTGGTTGTAAAGCAACGCAACAGTTAAGCAAAAAAAATTTTTTTTGAGAGCACCCAAGTGTGTGGAATGATTTCAAACAACTTTTTTTAGGTAATAATATTTTTTTTGGAAAACCGCTACTTAAAAAGTTATACGCAATATTCCACGCGTTTTACACACCCTGTATTAGATATGATTTTTGTTGTATTTTCTTCGTAGAGATCTCTTCCAAGAAATCACTCTTGTGGCAAGTAGACAATCATAACCCAAGCACTCACTCGTCATGCGATGACATTGCTGAGGAAAGTTTCGCATTGATTGCATACAGTTTCATCAGAATCTAAAAATCAAAGAACACAAGTATTTACACTTCGATAGCTCGATTTAGACGTTGCTTTAATTTATTATTCCCTGAGAAAAAGTATAGCTCACGTCATTTATTACTCTTTAAGTAAAAACTATTTTAAAGTGATGAAAATAACGTTACTTCAAGTTTGGCGTTGCATTATTTCCCATTTAATGTGTAGCAAATTGTAAATACCTTTAGTCTCACCACGTATTTCAAGTTAATGGCTTCAGGAAATATTAATTTACAAGATGTCACCAGTAATACAAAGCACCTGTTACCTCCTACTTTGCTGTATATTGCAGTAGCTATATCCAAATGATGGAAAATTTGTCAGTCACTTACCTAACTGTAATATTTAATCATTTTGTAAAATTTGTCATATAGAGGATCAGAAATCTAGAGTATTATCCGAGTTTAAATAATAATCCTAAATCAAATTAATTATTATTTTATTATTTATTTTATTTATTTTTTTCGCTCTCTTAATGTAACTGATCTGTTGAGTATCTCAATCGAAGTAATTACTGACACTCATTCTGAAAAAAAATCTATCAAATAAGTTACTCTACGAAACGCCTAATCATTTGTTCTTTTGGAAGTCGAGCTTTTCTGTATAAACTTTTGTTTTCTGTTGAAATTAATGGAGCTTCTCCAAAGAAGTTTTCTATGTAGTACGAGGTCCATCTGGTGAGTTTTAATAAAGAAAAGCTTACAATTTTTTGTTACAATCAATGTGTATTTAACTTGTACATTTAAGGTTTCCAAATAATATTTTCCCCTGGCTTTAAAAGTCATACAATATATTAATTACATCAACATACAATAACATCGTATTATTTTTCAGTAAAAATGTTTAGTGAATTTATAGAACAATTTCCGACTTTTATGAGTGTGGGAGGTAGGTTATATGAATACACAAAGTGATGAATAATAATGATAACATACGTTTTATTACGATAGTATCATCCTAAATACATGCAGAAATGAAACTTTTTTTTTGTCAGATTTAATAATTATTATATAAAATGTTTCCTAAGTGATTCAGGAGGTCATTTCCTGGACGATTTTAAAGAAGTTCCTACTAACATAGATCTGGAAATGCTTCCTGTGAAGTTGGGCCCTTCAAAGTTAAAGAAAAATAAAAAATTATTGGCATATTTTAAAATTTTAAATGGCTTGACTCACATCGGTCATATCTCGCCTGTGGCCAGTAGCCGCTGGCGGCTACAACTCAATTTAATTTGGACACAATAGCTTTATTCTAAAGGTGGATTTACAAGGGAGGTTTTTCTAACATAACTTTCATATGGACTTAAAATATGACAGGAAATGTAAAAGGAATGTTTTGGTCTATTTCATTTTTTCGTAGCAGTAGCGGTGGACACTTCGAACAATTGAACCGACTGGCTCGGTGATGTAGTTGGCTAGAGCACACGATGGCAAGTCTGATTAGAAATCTTCGGGTTCGAATCCCGCCACCGAAATTAGTAATGTCGGTGGAAATGGTTGTATGCCCACGTTATTATCAGTGTAACCACCCCCTTCTAGACAGCGTTGGCTTTGAATTTCGAAGGTTGTCTAATTTCTGTGCCGTTCATCTATTTACTAATTTATTTTATTTATTTTATTTAGTTTGTTTATTTTATTTATTTTACTTATTTTATTTATTTTATATATTTTATTTATTTTATTTATTTTATTTATTTTATTTATTTTATTTATTTTATTTATTTTATTTATTTTACTTATTTTATTTATTTTATTTATTTTATTTATTTTATTTATTTTATTTATTTTATTTATTTTATTTATTTTATTTATTTTATTTGTTTTATTTACTTTGTTTATTTTTTATTTTATTATTTTATTTATTTTGTTTATATATTTTCTTTATTTTATTTATTTTAATCATTTTATTTATTTTATTTATTTATCTATCTATTTTATGTATTTTATTTATTTTATTTATTTTATTTATTTTATTTATTTTATTTATTTTATTTATTTTATTTATTTTATTTATTTTATTTATTTTATTTATTTTATTTATTTTATTTATTTTATTTATTTTATTTATTTTATTTATTTTATTTATTTAACTTAAAGTATTGCTGGACTAGGACAAATTCTGTAGTAATTCAGTGGCAGTTGACAGAAGACAATTAAAACTGGCATACCACAGTATTTATCCATATGTCAAAGATAAAAAAAGCACTAAATATGTCTCGTTAACATATTATGGAAATATTTCATAAAAAATTGCCAACATCTTGTCACAATATAATAATAAAGTTAGTTTTAAATCACAGTCAAAACTTCCACACCTTTTGTTTAATGTAAAAGATAAAACTGATAATCTGGAGAAATCTGGAGTTTATAAATTAACATGCCCGGATTGTAATACCACTTATTTAGGTCAAACTGGTCGTACATTTAAAATTCGGTATAATGAACAATTACGTTCTTTTAGACTTAATAAAGCTGATTCAACTTTTTCAAATCATTTTTTAGAATCTAGTCACACTTTTCCAAAATTAAAGAACTTAAATATTTTACATACACAAGAAAAGAGCTTTAAATTAAATTTATTAGAGTCTTTAAAAATATTCAAATATAATCACAACGAACATAATAAACTTCTTAACGACCAGTTGGATCTATATCATACACCTCTCTTTGATGTATTTAAGCTATAAAATTTCCATTATCTGAAAATTTTTTGTTAATAATGTTTAAGTACCTAGTTATTATTGTTAAATTCTTAGATATCCGGTCATGCTAGGGTATAGAACTTGATTAATTTGAATTGAATTTGTAAAATTTCTATAATCTCATTTGTAGTTTAAATACTTAAATAATCGTGTCAACTTTATAGGCATAAAACTGTAAAAATTCTTTTATGTCCATCAAACGTGAGCCAGACTATATGTAAATAACCGACAACGCATTTATTCTTCGAATACAGCGCACTTATTTGGTTGCAGTGGTTAATATGACAATTATAAAGATGTTTAGAAGAGTACTGAACTTTCAACTCATGTAAAAACGAAAAAGGCTCAGGTAGAACACGTGAGAACATTTGCATGTGAACACAGTTTCTATATTTTCTTCCGACAAACACCTCCTTCATTGTGTAACACATTTTTATACAGCGGAAATGATCGTTCAACATCGACGAAAGTGATATTTGTAAAGTGAAAAAAAGTTGTAAATTATCCAGTGAAAAATGTTTCCCACTGAAACGTCGATTAATAATTTTGCATACCCTGGATTTTTTTTTAAATGTCACTAAAACTCTTACTAACCAGTATACCGGGGAAATTTGTCAAAGTTTGTAATACAGTTTATACACTATCAAATAGTTTAGGATAGTATGCTAGAGACAAAGAAACACGTTCTAATTTGTGGATATACATTATATTTGTTATAAATAACGTGTCAATCATTCTAAATATCTTGAGCGTTAAATAATTGCTGAGGTTCAAAGATGATTCGTGAGTCACCAAGTTTTAACTGAAGCACACTATTTTTTACGCCATTAAAATACTTGTAACAATAGAAAACTGCCTCCAACCACATGTTCCAACGTGTGAAAAATATTATGGTAAGAATGGGATGTTGGGACAGGCCACACGAAAATTCTTAACATGTTTAGTGGCTTTCACAAAAATATGTTACGCATCTACCCCTGTGTAATTTATTTAATTTCATCTGCTACCAAATGTAGGACGTGGACCATAACATGTTGCATGTGTTAAATGTGGGAAGACAGTCATTAGCAAATGGCTTGCTTGAAGCATATACTGCGCTGAATCAGTAATTAGCATTAATACTTGTGAACTAGTAATGTTCATTGCTTTCAACAATATTACAACTAGATTCTGTACAGTTTATTTATCATGTAAAAATGCATCTAGAATTTGTGCTATTAGACTTATCATATGATTGCCTGTTGCGTCTGTCATTTCGTCTGCCGCTATCCAATTACTATTTTTTTTTGTTAAACGTGTCCCTAATTTTTTTAGTATCGATTTCCGAATGGGGGTTAATTTTCGATGTGAGGTCGTCCATTATCTACTTGATGCAATGCAATATCCGTTCATATGTTTCATCTGTACTTAATATGTAATACAGGTTCGTCCTCTGCGACGCCGCACAGTGGGACGAAGCGCCACTATGCCACCCAAATCAGTCTACAGGTCTTTAAGTTAATGTTATCAGAAACTTTTTTTTAAATGCTCGTTTTGAAATTCTCTATCAATCTGTCGAGCCGGATTTTCGGCTATAATTTTTTATAATATTGATCTAAAATTTAATTTTTACTAAAAAATATCGTTTTTTTCAATTAAAATCAGTCTACAGGTCACATATATATAAAGATTCGCACAATTTTAGTTTTAAATATTTACTTTATAAATACGTAATCGATATGCCATCTTAGATTTTTCATTTCCTTTTTATTCTTGACAACTACCAAAATTTTTTAGTAAAAATTAAGGTTAAAGCAAAATAATAAAAAAGTATAGCTAAAAATCAAAAATGCGGCTCTACAGATTGATGAGAATTTCAAAACGAACATTTAAAAGAAATGTTTCTAATAACTTTAACTTGAAGACCTGTAGACTGATTTTAATTGAAAAAAACGATATTTTTTTAGTAAAAATTCAATTTTGCATCAAAATTTTATTACCATCCTATATATTACCGAAACGTCGGCAAGTTGATGAAATAGTTTTTCCCAAAATAAGGACCCTTACCCAACAAAACTTTTTCCAACTGTTAATAAGCCTAGCCGGTCTAAAAACTTTTCTATTAATTTTAAAATAGGAGTTCACAGTATGTGCAGAAATGACATATATCTAAACTTGTTCCCTTTTGAAACTCATTTACTTCTACTTGTAACAAAATAGATGAGCTAGACTATTTGTAACTTTTATAAAAGAAAGTGTAAAGTTTCTAGTTTTATCATGTGAGAAAGGACTGATAAAACTAGTAGTCAATTTAATCAGTGTAAGACGAACGTGTCCATATCTAAATCTTAAATATATAATAAAATGAAATACAATATACCTGCCAAGTATGCTAATGAAATAATATAAAATATTGCCGGTTTACAACAACATATTAGCATTAAGATTTTCTTGAGTGAAAAAGGGTCAAATAATATTACCTCCAATAATGCTCACACACATTATCCTTCTCATGGTGTTTGTGCACTTCATCATCCAGTGACGATTTTCATAAAACCAATACTATAATGTCTATTATTAGAAGAAATACCATTTATTGTAAAAGTAAATAATTCGTCCCAGAAAAGAATGAATTTATTAAAATGGGGATACAGGTGAATTGAATTGAATTTAAATAAATTGTGACAAAATTATACTCATCTCTCTGAATCATAATTTGAGCGTTCCTGTATTTTACATACTTTGTAGGCCTTATATTTTCTTTTTGTCAATCTTCGATACTCATGTAACGTCATTATCATTATTTGTCTCTAACTACCGAGATGTACAATGTTAATTATCTTCAAGTTTTATCAAAACATTAAGTTCCGACATTTGGAATTTGAAACATTGGAAGTGCTAATTTCTTCGCGTCCCTTTTTAAAAATTTCTTAAATTTTTTGGCGTTAAGAGTCTTATATACCCTATTAAATCATAATTCTCGATTATCTCGTTTAAAACTTATCCGATTTGAGTGCGATTTTTACAAGATTTTTCAAAAATATATATAAAATGTCGCAATGTAATTTTTTTTTTTTTAGAGTCATCAAAAAATTTTCGCATGCATTTTAAATATTTTGTATCCAAATTTTTTAACATTCCGACATTAGTCACTGTTTGTAACGTTTATATTCATGTGACCCAACTCTTGGATTAGTTGAAAATAAATTTATTAGAAAACTAAAAACTGCATATCTATATTCCGATAATAGCTGCCATCTCGCATGATATTTCGGAAACACGGATGCACTTGCATACACTGGGCTCGTTTGCGGGAGGGGGAATCGGGCACTTAGGAACCACGTTGCGATTTGCGTAAACAACAGTGGCGTGTGTATTCTAGAGATATCTCAAATTTACTTATTTATTATAAAGTGGGTACACTTGATTTCAATAAAAACTGGTACACTTTCTTTTAGCTATGTAAATCATTCGATCTTTGATTGATATTAATAATCTTACAAATGTCACTTTGACGTTAATCAGTGACGTCATTATTAAAAATGGTTCGACATCTAACAGATATTCAAAAATTACGAATTGTTTCTAAAAAAAGAAGATGGTTGGTCCATAAGAAGACTTGCTGCTGAATACATTGTGAGTAAAACCACGATAATGACTGTTAAAAAACAATGGGAAACCAACCAAACGGTATCCCGTAAAGTTGGTTCCGGTAGGCCCAGAAAGAGCAATAATCAAGAAGATGAAAATCTTATAAATTACCTAATAGAAAACGCTTTTCAGACTGCAGTAAATGCAATTTCAGAGACAAATTTCCCTGCTTCGGTATCTACTGCTTGCAGAAGAATAAAACTACAAAGCGACTTGAAGAGTTGTTCAGCGGCTAAAAAATACAAACTTTCAGAAGAAAAGAAGCAGGGTAGGATTATTTTTGCACTCATCTATATAATCAATGATGAAAACTTCTGGAGACAAGTTGTCTTTTCTGCCGAAAAGGTTTTTAAATCCTGTAACGATGGACATGTTCGCGTATATAGGCCTCCTTCCACTAGATACGACGAAAAATATACTTTCGATCCACAAATATTAGGAAGGTTTTCAGTCAATGTCTGGGCTTGGATGAGCCTAAATGGGTTAGGTGTGTGTTGGAACAGTGGTGGTCATCTCAATTCCATTAAATATTGAAATATTAGACAATATTATGTTGCCGTCAGTAATAGAGGTATTTCCGGAAAATAATTTTATTTTCCAACAAGACAACTGCTCCATACATACGGCCCATCGTGTCAGGCAATGGTTTCTTAATAAAAATATAGAGTTGTTACCGTGGCCATCTAAAAGTCCGGATTTAAATCCAATTGAAAATGTATGGGGACTAATGGTGAAACATATAAGAAAATTAAATAACCATTCAAATAATGCCCAAGAATTGGAAGGGATAATTGAAGACGCTTGGGAGAACTTGTCGCAAGAAGTTGACATTGCAAGAAATCTGATTTTGTCCATGCCTGCAAGACTTCAGGCAGTTTTAGACGCTAATGTAGCAATGACAAAATATTAGTTAATTCTGTATTACGTAATTGAAGTTTATTTATTTTATTTTTTTATTGTATTTTTATGTTCAGTTTGCATTGTTTACATTTTTTTTAATCTCAAGTGGTATTTTTGTGTTCTTATTTTAAAAATAGAATTATCATTATTCAGTTAGTATTTTAATTACAACCATTAGTAGAATTATCCGTAACAAATATTATTTTTTTTAAACAATAATATGGCAGGCTTGAAAATGTTTTGAAAAAGTTATTTTCTAATTATTTTTTAAAATTCCATTTGAATAAAATAAAAGAGAAAGGTTTAATAAGTTTAAAAACACAAAGAAAGCCGATCTCCTCCAAAAAACCCTGTCCGGGGTAAATCACTTCTTGTCCACCCCCCTCTTGACATGCCTGGCCAGCCCTATTTACAGACATATGCACACAACTAAACTATTAAGATTTTCGATTATAAGAGTTGTCCAGTTTTTTTTTAAATCAAGTGTACACCTAAGTAGACGTGTTATTGAAAGTGATTATTAGTGCAGTGAGAGAACAATGGGAAAAATAAAAACATATCATAAGCGTAAATACCCTAGCAGAAAACCGAAAAATCGAACATTAGCCCAAAAGAGAAAATATAAAAAGTAAGTACTAGTGAAAATTGAATTTTTTCGTAAATTAATAAAAGTAATAATTTTCTTTTATTTCCGGTAATTTCTGTAGAGAGACTAACATAAATGAAAGTTTTCCCATTTTGCCGTCTCTAAATATTGATATGGAGAATGAAAGGCTCAATGAAAGGTGAATATGATAATTTTTATTTTTGATTTATTTTAAGCGCAGTAACCTCATGTACAGGGTGATCATTTTAAGTGCACCTTACTCGATTTTTCTGCTGTATTTTTAACCTAGGAAAAAACTCCAAAAATTATACTTATGTGTTTTTTCTAAGGAATCCGAAAATTAAAAATAATTGAATGTCAAAATAAAACAAAACGCCGAAAAACTGAAAAATAAAAAAATTACACGCATTAATATGCGGAAATGGACATATGACATTCCGAATACCGATTAAATATGCGCGTCACATACATATCGTTTATTTCCGGTTTGACCAGAAATTGCCTTAATTTTTTTTATTCTAAATGATATATCCTGTATATTCAGTTCAATTTAAAAAAATTTCTTTCTGAATTCAGCAATATATGTAACATCATCATAATCTTTCATATTTGATAAAAATATTGGAGTTTAAATTTAAAATAACACAAATATATTTTTCATATTATTTCATCGCCTTTTCCATTCTGAGCTGAATGATATGACACACATTGATACTTCCTTTTATAGGAAAAATTTTTAAAATAATACTATGCATTAATAAGAAACGGTAAAATGGAAATTTTTTTTGTAGATTAACAATTTAATTGTTTTGTTGTTTAGTTCTTTAGCTATTTTTAAACAAAGTAAATAAAATAATTTCGGTTTTTTTTTGTTTTTTTACATATTAATTGCAGGACAAGGACGCATGAAGGGTAAGGTTAGCTACTGCTTAGCTTATAAGCTTGACGCAATACAACTTTTTCGTCGGTTTATGTCGTACGAAACCTCTAGTACTCCGCCTCTGATAATTCAACATCACCCGATCTGAAATATTCCACAATGCCGTTCTGTAACTAGAACATCGGCCACTCTCGACATTCGCCGCGATAATTTCGGTTTGGCTGTATATATGCACCGTGGGCTGCGCGGGGTGTGGTAAAATCGAGACTATATTTCACTTGCATCTGATATAGACTCTTAATAGTTATTAGTTTTATAATACTATTCTGGTAAAAATTATTTCTTCAATAAAAAACAAAAAAAACTTTATTTCCCATTTTTATTTTTAGAGGACTTCCAGCTAGGTATATGGACAATTATTTATCCTACGTTTTGTCCGAGTTTTCGGACTTTTTTCAAAGGTTAAAAGCTAAAAATAATGGTTTTACATAAGTTTTAAATTAGATTAGTGACAGAATACATATCTAAAAAAGTGTTTTCTTACCTAATATAAATTTTCTATTTTAATTTCATTATATGGGCTGGTTTTATTTTTTTTTATTTGGTAGGTATGTGTTGTAGTTCGACGAGTTAGACAGAGAATGATCTGTATTTGGTGTCGTCGTTGTGTGTTCTTTTTAAGAGTAGGTAATTATAACAGCTGATAGTATACTTATAGTGATGGTCCGAGTGACAGAGTTATTGTAAACATTCTCATGATATTGGACAGCCGTTGAGAAGAGATTTTGCAGTTAGCACATATACAGGATGTATAAAAATTATTATTATTGAATAAGATTGCGATATATGCTACTTAGATTTTCTATATCTGTTTGATAATTTACTGTTTTTTTGTTATTTTGTATTTCGGCCATTTCCAAAAACATGCGTTTTTTGGAATTTCTTTCTTTATGCAGTATGGTTGTATCCGGAAAGTTAAAATTGTGTGAATTATTTATGGCGTGTTCAGCTAATGCTGTGCTACATGAATTAGGAGTTGCTATGGAATTTCTAATTGATACTTTATGTTGATTTATACGTTTATTTAAATATTGTTGGGTTTGTCCAATGTAACACCTATCGCAATCTGAGCAATCAATTTTATAAATAACATGGGTTTGATTTAATTTCTCTATTGGATCTTTTAGTTTTGAATATAATTTATTTTTTATGCTATTATCATTTCTGTATGCTAATTGTATGTTATATTTACCTAATTCTTTCTGAACTTTTTCTGATACTTGTGGTATGTATGGTGCCGATATGTATATTTTGTCTCTATTTGGATCTATGTCAACTTGATGTTTATTGCTTTTGTTATTTATTATCTGTATTCTCTTTTGAATATACTTATTCATAAAAGGTGGCGGGTAAAAGTTATTTAAAAGAATGTTTTTGATTTTAATTATGTTTTCTTTGTGAAATAGTTTATCTGATAGTAAAATGGCCCTGTGCACGAGGCTGTTTATAACGCTGATTTTGTATTTATTACTAGTTTTTGATTGGAAGTTGGTATATCGTCCCGAACTCATACTTTTTTGATACCAATTAGTTTTAATTCTACTGGTAGATCTAATTAAAGTCAGGTCTAAGAAGTTTATTTTATTTTCATTTTCTGTTTCTAATGTGTATTTTATTTTTCTGTGTTGTTCATTGAATTTCTGTAATATGTACTGTATCTCATTTTCATTAGCGCATAGTAGACAATCGTCTACGTATCGTTTATAAAATGCAGTTTTATTTGAAAGTGTCGGTATTAGTTGGTTTTCTAGATATAAGCAATAGTAACAATTTTTATACATCTATTCTGGTAATATTTTTCTTTCTCCACTTCATGCACGTATTAAATATGAATGTTTGATGTTAATTTAGTGCTAAAATTAATAAAAATTAAAAGCCATTTCTTCATATTTCTTATTTGTGGATTAATCCCGGGATTAAACAATTTGAATCTTAAAATCACGGAATTGGTAAAATCGCTCAGGATTGACATCCCTAATGAGATGATTGCTTTTAATTTTTGATGTAATATGGTTTTATAAACTGGAAATTTAGAGATCTACACTATGATTCATTAGTCAATGCCATTTTCGGTTTTAGTATAATATAATTTCCTGAATATTTTCAACATTAACTATTTTTCTTTGACGCCATTGTTACATGAGTGTCAAAACCATATTAAATTATCACCTTCGATCATAATATTGCTCTACGCATTTCTTAATTTGGCACAACCAATATGATATTTTTTTACACAATGTTTAAACGCAATTAATATTGTATTAACAATAAAGTTTTCCGAGCACTGCTGTTAGACCGCTACGTGCGCCGACGTCTTGGTATTGAGTTTATACAAGTTAAAATTAGTAAACAGAAATCACGAAACCTCAAATTGTGGGAAACAAAGTTTACTGACTCCGTGGCAAAACTCAACACTGAAATTTTCGAACATTTCCAAATTAGAAAAAATCTATGAAATATTAGTTAGATTAAAATTTTTATATATTTTTTCTCAAGTTAAAAGTAAAGTACAAATAAAGTTTTTACATGGTTGGATAAAATTAAGAGATGAAGACTTGCATATAATTTTTGACTTTTCAAATTTTAACTGCCAATTTTATGGAAACCTTTCATATCAAAATGTGTACAAAATTTCAATTTACGTTATTTAAACCTTTGTAGAAATATTTTATTGGCTTTATATATCTGATTTTTAATTTTTTGTAACGTTTGATACGCGATAATCAAATTTATTCCACGAGACGTATAAGTTACGTTAGGTTAGGTTTTCTTATAATTGGGTCCTTATGGGCCATCGCCATAACCAAGCCTGTTTTTGTGGCTCACTCATAATTAGAGTTGGAAAAAATGTGCCGCAGAATATAGGCGTACCCATTATAATAAGTGTAATAAAATAAATTAACTAGTAATTAAATCAATAATCTATCATAATTTATAACAATGTATGCATAACTTATCCTCTTAACTAGCTTGGTTATCACAAACTGGAAAAGATCTGTAAAAACTTTGCAGCATCATATATGCTATGAAATAGGCGAAGACGTTTAGGAGATTTAAGAAACATTTTTTGTACTTGCTATTAATGCATCTATCTCTGGAAAACCTTGTTGAATACTTTCTGCCACAAGGTGTAAAGCATGCACTTTACACGTAACATACTAACCTACAACCGTGTTTTAAAGAGAACGGCCTACCAAACGCATTGTCGCGACACCATCGGTCACAAACAGCAACACTTGACTTTTTGATAGGTAAAATTTTTCTAATGTTTCCAGCATCACCCACGTAATTGTTTTGCCGGTACACTCAGTTAGTCTTCTGCTAGCTAGTAACAGTGGAAATGTCTGTTTAAAAGGGTCCAGTACACGTACTATAACATTTAAATAATTTTTTTTTTTACAATCTGTCGTCTCGTCAACACAACCACAGCCGTGTATTTTTTTAGTACATCATATTTACAATATCTTCGCTTACAGTTGGTACCTAGTTACGTAATGTGTGATTTGGTAACGTCACCTTGGGACTGTATTTATTCCAGAACACCTGAAATGGTTGTTTATCGAGTATGTGCAGCAGAATGTCACAGGCAATCAGCATTAAGAGTAAATCGCACATAAACTGTGTTGTCGAAGGCACGCCACGTTTTTAGTTTTTTTGTTGCACAGAATTTACGTGACACTTACAATCACGTTTGTCCCAGCAAATATCAGGTCTGTCTCGCACACGTTACAAATTATTATAGCACCATTGTAGAATAAATCTGGGAATTCACGCCTTACAACGCGTAGACACTCCTTCCCTACCCCAAACCCCACCGCGGACGTAAAGCCAATTTGTATTATCAAAATAAAAAAATCATTATTTTGAGCAGGTTTTTTTGGAATTTTTCCTTTGTACATATTATCTCACGCATGTTCTCTGTAAACTGACTTTTTTTAATTATTAAAATTTTTTATGTCTTATGAATTATAATGCATTGTTTGTTTTTGTGCAGAAAAATGTCTCCATGCATAAAAGGTGAAAAATGACATGAGTTACCACAACACCGGCAACCAGGAGGGCCCAGCCGTACCTGGACGGTCAGCCTGACTGGATACCACTTTTTGCCAACTTTGTCCCTCATATTATATTGTCTGTGTGTTTTTATATATATTTATATATAAAATAAATAAAACAAAAAGTAGCCTTAATTACAAATATATATAAAATAGGAAATAAAGCTGTTACATTAGAATTGGGATTGGGAATTCACTGATACATTTATTCACTTTGTCACCCTATGGC
Source organism: Rhamnusium bicolor (assembly GCA_029963845.1). Taxonomy (NCBI): domain Eukaryota; kingdom Metazoa; phylum Arthropoda; class Insecta; order Coleoptera; family Cerambycidae; genus Rhamnusium; species Rhamnusium bicolor. The sequence goes on from JANEYF010002948.1 coordinate 33,069, forward strand.
TGTTTTTTACCCTTGGGCAAGTCTGACATACTTTTTTATTAAATTAATGTCAAGAATAAAATACAACAAATAAAATTATCAATAATACAACGGAGAGGAATAAATTACGTTGTACACAACACGTGGCGTAACAGTAGGCTAAAATCAAATGCTAGTCTTTGCTAAAACAGTAAACAAGTCTCGCTTAAGTATTTGGTTATTTCTCTACATGGCAGCGCCCATGACTTGCGGACCGATATGTCAACTCTACTCATACTTATATTTCACCGAATAAGTTCAGTCTTTTAATGAAACTTTATTAGGCGAGAGTGCGTCTACATCCTCTGGCAGCAGTTGCCCTTTGACAAATATTGAAAATCGGTTCTTCTCCACAGCGGGACAAGTGCATAAGACGTGGTCAGCCTCCTCATCACCCTCCAGGCATAGTAGCACTCGACGTGTTTCGCTAATCCGAGTTTATGCAGATGACAATTTAACAGTAAAAGTTTTCTTAGCTCTTGATTTAAAAGGGTACTTTACTCCTATAAACACCTACGAATGAATTAATCCTGATAACTCTTGTAAATGCTGGAGTGTTCCTTTCAGCCAGGTTAAGACAGCCTATTGGTAGTACTGGAGGATATGCCAAGTATCGGTTCGGGTCCGATGATTTGTGATCCTGTTCTTCTTCTGGCCAAGGAATTGGCTATTTTTTTACCTTCTACATCAGAGTGGCCAGATATCCGGACCAAAGTGACTTTGTTGTTTTTACTCAAATGATTTAGAGTCTACTGATAGTTCTATACCGATTAGAGTTACACCAGCTTTTAGGGGTACTTGGCTATCTGAGAAATTTTTTATTGACACGGATGTAATGATTTTTTTTGGTTGAAATTATAACATTTACACGTATTAAAAATATCCCTACAATCACAACTATCAATTTTAAGTAAAAATATGTTAGTACCACTTACGAGACATCTGTGTGATGACACTCAGGCACTTTCACTTCCCAAAAGTATACAGGCCAAAGAGGATTTTTAAATTTACTTTTTGAACTGAATTTTTTCAATTTTTTCAAGTGGAACACCCTGTATATTTTTGGATGATGGTGATATAGGATTGAAGAACGAACATTTTTTGTATGTACATTTCTATGGCTATTTGTGACTATCTCCAATTTATTGCAAATTTAGAAATAAAAGTTAATAACTGCAAAATTTAGAAATAAAAAATAAAAATGGTTATTTTTTTTCAAATAATTCAAGAGAAGGTATTGTAATTAGCGTGTTGTATGATGGCCATAAAAACGTCACACCAACAACAATCCAAAATTTGAAGGAAAGGATAATAAATGCTTTTAGAAATATCACTCCGGCAATTTTATGAACAGTAGAAACCTCATTCCAAAGAGACACATAAATGTGTGTTAATCAAAATGGGCAACATATAGAGCACATTTTATAATATCTTCTTTTGAATTACAAAAAAATATTTACTTTTAATTTTTTAATGCTGAATTTTGCAGTTATTGTTTAATAAATCGAAAATGGTTACAAATGGCCATAGGGATGTACATGCAAAAAATGTTAGTTTTCAATTCTACATCACACCGTCCAAAAATATACAGGGTGTTCCATTTGAAAATATTGAGAAAATTCAGTTCAAATAGTTGTAATTTTTAAAAAAATGTTTGGCCACACTATATACTTTTAGAAAGTGAAAATGGCTGAGTGTTCATCACACAGATGTCTCATAGCTGGTACTAACATATTTTTTCTTAAAATCGATAGTTGTGATTGTAGTGATATTTTTAATATGCACGTGTAAATGGTATAATTTCAACAAAAAGAAATCATTACATCCAAATGGTTGGGAGAAAGTCATTAATAATACAGGAGTGAAAGGAGGCCACAAAGAGCTTTATAAAAAATGTTTTGACATACGTGGCATTCTATTTAAAAAAAAATTATTTGACCCTGTAGATTCGTCTTGACTCACCTTGTGTATTCGAACATAATTTCCGGTTATAGACTTTTTTTGTCTAGTTTATTTATGTTTTTAAGTCAAGTTTCTAACTATCATAGAACTCGATATATCGAAGTCGGACACACTATTGTCCCACCCTGTATAAACCGAATCTCTACTTAATTTACATCTGCTTAAACTTTTAATGAGCTTAGGCGTAATAAAATTGGTGCAGCCTCTTTTTTTACTATAAGTGGTGATGCAGATTCTAACTGTTCTTTGTTGTTCAAATCTTGTTCCAGAACATTTGATTCTGCGTCAAACTCATCAGATGTTAATGAACTTGACACTGATGTTGACGGAAGTGCCATCTGTTTTGCAAACTGAATTTTTCTTTCTATTTCCTTGTTCTTATGTTTTCGTGGTCTTTCTTCTTTCATTACTAGTTTTTGATCAATAGATCCAAGACGACCTCTCCTCCCATATTATCTCTAGTTTATTCCTAAGTATTATCTAGTAAAAAATATCTGATGTGGTCAGCACATAACTTTCTTATATCAATATATATCATCCTGATCTAAAAAAAATCATTCTGTTTAATTCTTACCTTACTTAAATTACTCTTACCTCAATTAAATTTTAAAAACATACTTTGAAATATTTCATAAAAATTTTTGCAAGCAACATTGCAGATTAATGTAATGCAGATTAATACAATGTTGCTTGCAAAAATGGTGCTGACTGCAATTGTTCTAATGTAGAACATTATTTAGAAGAAGAACAATTATCGGTTGGAATTGTATTTGCAGACGAAGAGAATGATGAAGAAAACTTCAATGTGTAATTAAACAATAAATGTTTTTCATTGTATAAGTTTGTGGTATTTTTTTTAAACAATAAAACATTACAAATACAATTGGAGTTTTCAGAAATTATTTTTGAAAAATATTGTTTGAATCTACATCTTCATTATAATATATAAATAAATAATTTTGAGTAATATATGCAAATTCGTATAAAAATGATGCTATGCTCAAGGTAATTCCAGGAGATGAGGTCCACCCTGGGCTCCAGGTACCTCGGAGAACGTTGCCGCCGTGATATTCGTGTTCAGCGACCCCGAAAACCCCCCGACTAACGAATTTCAACTAAATATATTAAAAATTCACAAGAAGTTCCAGGAGATGAGGTCCACCCTGGGCTCCAGGTACCTCGGGGGTCGTTGCCACCGTGATATTCGTGTTCAGCGACCCCGAAAACCCCCGAGTAATGAGTTTCAACTAAATATATTACAAATTCACATGAAATTCCAGGAGATGAGGTAGATAGTATCCACCCTGGGCTCCAGGTACCTCGGAATCCGTTGCCGCCGTGATATTCGTGTTCAGCGACCCCGAAAACCCCCGAGTAACAAATTTGGACTCATTTCAATCAATTTTTATCGAGTTGCAATTATCGAGTTGCAAATTAATTATTCTAAATGCACTTTGAACAATGCATTTTTACAATGCAAATATGCAGTTCTTCATTTGCAATTCATCAGATTAGTTCACAAAATTTCCTGATGCTCTCACGAATCGAATGCAAAAAACCGCATTAAAATCCGTCTTGCTGCGGAAATTTCGGAGGTTCAGTGCTTTATTTCCTCGACTATTAGCAAATCGCATCTGTTCAATTTCGAGTGAAATTAACATTTTGGTGTCATTTATTTGCTGAATGATATATCTGTCACCATTTCATTTCTCATAGGAATCTTTAAATATTAGTAAAACAGCAAAACAATTTTCACATAAATCTGGTGGTGTTCTAGGTTAACAAGAAAATCACATAAATCCATTAGATCTGTATAGGTTAGTGAAATGAGTATTTAATGAGACATTGTTTGTATGATATTAATACCAAAGCATTATTTTGTCACATTTTGAGTTTTAACAGATGTTCATGTTGCAGATGTAATAATCTCAAAATATTTAAAAATATAGATAGGACTTCTATCGTTATTAAGGCAGTATCAGTAAACAAATTTAATAATGATGTATTTACATGACCTGTTTATTATGAGAACTTAGATGACTTTTCGGTACAAGTTAATAATAATGTCCCAAAAAAATTAAAAAATTTTTAGCTTACTTTTATCCATACTAGAAACTTTTTTAGGGCGTAGGGAAAAAATCCGAGGTCAGTAAATAAGGGCTACCCTAATGCATATACTCCAGCCTTCTCACACAAAGTCCAATGGCATGAACCTCGACTTGAAATACAGTTTCATTAATACTTAAGCTTGAAGACATCCTCACTCTTGGTATGTAACTATGTACTCCGGCACCTGTTCCCTTGGGAGTTTTGAAGTCATCTATAAACTAGCATCTATCTGCCTTTAGTAGGTCGGCTATATTCCGATCCCACTCATCTCTTTCCGGAAAGGATGTTGAAGGTCAGCTCGTAGATGATCATGGTAGGCATTGTATCCGAAAGCATTCTCAAGATGCTGCGACTTTCTGTGTCATCCAGTAGCCTGTTCCGCTCCATGATACTAATCTGCAGTATATTAATGGCTGATTATAGCAGTCTATACATTGCCCACCTTGCCTATTTCTTCAAATATACATGTACGAAGAGGGAGTAAGTCCAGGAAGTCTTCCATTGCAGCTGAAGATGTGGTGCTAATTGCCCGCGTTCTCGTCAAGCATCCTAATATATTCAAACCAGAGAGATTGATTTTGGACGTCTATTGTGATCCTTTTGGTCATCAAACGATGTTTCCATATTGGTCTGATGACCGTGAGATCTGGTAAATTGTGGGGGACCCATTTGTCAGTTTTATTACACATACGACATGTCATTAAGAATAGTTTTGCTTTGTGTATGAGAAATCCAATTAGGTGATTTATCTAGAGTGATTTCTGCATATTTCACCTCCTTTGCAAATGAAAAAGTTTCACCCATTAAGCTTCCTTTTCAGGGCGAATGGTACTATTACTGTTTGAGAGTTTACAGACATCTATTAGATACTATTCCTTCATAGTTTCCTCTGACTAGTATGATTAGATAGTCTATATCTGCAAGAACATCAACCTCCCACAGTGTGAGAATAGCCAGTAAGTCATCCACAACTTCAATCAGGTACGAATTTCCCACGAAAGTTTGTGACTGGGTTTTGATTGGGGGCAATAATTTAATCGATAATTTGATTGTGAGCGATAAAACTCATTTTCAATTGAGTTGAGAACGAAATAAACAAAGTCAATGTTTTTGGACTGTAAAAAATATCGAATTGTTTGTGAAAAACCCTGCAATCATAATAAATTATGGATTGGTGCGGTATATGTTTTGCATTTACATTTTTAGTGGACGTTGTGAATTAGCTACAGATTTTTGATAGTACGGGGACGTGATTTATACGGCGCGTTTTCCAGGTTTTAGCGTTCCAGATTACTTTTTTATGGGGATATCTCAAGTGCACTCAAATATATGGTGGCCGTTTATTAAATATAATTTTTAAAACATAACTAGGAGAGGTTTCAAAATAAAATCTTGTTTGCCCCTTGCATACATTGAATAATGTTCTCTTACGTTTATTGATGTTTCAAATAGCTCAGCTTCTTATGTGACACCCTTTATTTTCGTAAATGAAACAACATGTGTGTTATTTTCAGTTCAATAACAATATAATACCTACCTAAATATTCATTTGGTGGCCAAACATATTTGGCAAGCAGTCGTAGTCAACCCGAATAACACTCTTGTGTAAAGCATTGTATATTTTTTGTTTGTAGCATCTGGATATCTGGACATAAATATTAAACAGTTCTATTTATTCTTTTGTTTTGAAACAGAGGTCAATATTGAGACCGAAGTGTCAGAATGAGCATTCAACAAGGATTTAAATACACGGAAAACCACTTATCGACACATTTTAAATTGATTGATTGATTTAATTTATGTTTGTGGAAACTAATTCATTGCTTGGTTTAAGGGACTAAAATTAAATTTAAATTCAAATAGATCGTTAAAACAGTAGAACTGGCGACTTTGTTTTATTATCATTACTATTATAATTATAGTATTTTTCTTCAGTGTTTGTTGCCTCAGGTATTAATAATATAAACCTAATAATTATATCAGTTAAATATAACAAAATATCATATTAATCTCAATGACGTTGAAAATAAATTAAATAAGCTGTCAAATATTGGTCCTGGGCCGAATAATATCCCTACTTATTTCTTAAAAAATTGTTTAACTGATGTAATTGAACCGATATTTTTTATTATTCAATAAATCCTTAATGGAAAGTTATTTTTCTAAAATGTGGAGCGTTGCTCATATCGTGCCAATTATTAAATTAGGAGACAAACTTATTAAAAATTACGGGCCCATCTCTAAACTGTGCATTATTGCTAAGCTATTTGAAAGCATAATCTTTACTTATATTATGTGAAAAGCATATTAAATGTTGAGCAGCATGATTTTGTGGAATCTGCTGATTCAAACGTATTCATTTATTCTAAATGCATCCAAAAAAATTTCAATAGTATATTACACGTCGACTCTATTATATGCCGCCTATATTAGAGCTCTTAATAAAATTGTTCATTCCATTCTTTTAGCAAAGCTTACTGATGAGTATACATGGAAATCTTTTTAGTTGATTTGAATTATATATAAAAAATGGGCGTCAAGTAGTCACAATAAGCAATTACAAATCTAACTACATCTATGTCACGTTGGGCGTACCGCAAGCGTCTCACTTGATGTCCTTATATAATATTTATATAAATGATATATTTAAATGTTTCAAATGGAAAGTTAGGTGTGATATATATGTTTTATGTTTTTTAGTTGTGTCTCAAACATCATCTTTACATCCAAAGTCACTCCCAGATAAAATATTTCCCTCGACCACTCAATATCGTGGCCAAGTATATTTATTTTGTGTCTGGGACTTGTCTTGCGTTTGGTAATTATTATCGTCTGGGTTCTTTGTGCGTTTATATGTAACCCCACTTTACGAAGTAGGGTGCTATGGCATCGGTCTGTTTTTGTAGAAGTTTAGTAGTAATGTCCAGGTTTATAGATGTTGCTAAAATAGCTGTATCGTCAGCGTAAAGTGATAATGTTATTCTGTGGTCTAGAGGTAAGGGTATATCTGTGATGTAGAGGATGAAAAGTGTTGGTCCACGGGATGAAACCTGTGGTGCGCCAGAGAAAATGGAGTAGTCTTGGGAGCAGTCCTGGTTTACTGCCACTCGGAATATGTTTAAAAGGTATGCACGTATCGTTTTAATGATACGTAGGAGGTCCAAGGCGATAATACCTGTATGGTGACCTCGATAATTATTGGTGGTGATTATTTCACTGACCCGGAATAGTTGTTGGGTTGTGAAATGGTCAGGACGGAAGCTATACTCACTGGGGACATTTTTGTCCTCAATGTGCAGTGGACTAGGGAATCTAGAATTTTGTGCATCATAGGTAATAAGGTTATGCGCTGTAACTGGTTGGGTTATTAGGTTTTTTTTTTGAGTTTTGGGATAGGGACTATTTTTGTCTGTTACGAAAAAACGCGGACACAATCATTCCCACTGACACGCGACGTTGATAGTGCCTGTGGTGATATATATAAATATATATAAATGTCAAATAATAACATTAAATATTAAAAATATTATTACTATAGTTATTTCACTGAAAGACACATTCCTAGATATCTCTATCGAAAATAAATCACTTATACAACGGCTACCATAAACATAATGCAAATCTTAAGTGTAATTAGAAATAACCTCAATATACCAAAAATAATTAAATAAACCACTCTCTAATATTTATAACAAAATTTTGAAAATGCAACTCATTTACTATCAGGCCGGACCTCGAGTTATAATTCATATCACGAGTGTTGGCGTTCACGTCATTAATTTATATACATTTCAAAGACATGTAGATCTTCTACTAGTTTATTTTATTACACATGTGCCGAATTGTAGCAAATAATAGAAACGTATGTCTTCTGGGACTATGACAGCAGTGCCGACCGCTCCCAAATAAAATTGCAATTATTTGTAAATTTTAAATTGATGATGTAAACGCCAACTTTCGTGATATGAACTTTAGTTCAGCTTGTGGCATATCTAAAACGCATATGATTTCTATTCATTCCGATAGACTAACCAATAAAAAAAGATTCAGATTATATTTCTGTTCTCTCAATTTCTCTTAATTCTAAGTAACCATATATTTTTTGTATTGTTGCTTAATGGAACATTGTTACAAATGGTAGATTAGTTATAAAAAATAGTGGTAGAAAACGGACTAGGATTTTATTCATTCCTAAACATCTAATAAAATATATTTAATAAAATTTCTACTAATGTAAAACTACTAATGGTATGTTTCAGTAATAGAAACTTCTGAAAACAAGTTTCAAACTTAATTAGTCGTGCAGACATAATCTTTACAGATCTATTAATTCTTCCTAGTTTTATGGACATGCTTCTGTTCTCATTCAGAAAAGCTATTTTTATAGTAGATAATCATCTGGATGATTATAAAAATGCATTAATAAAAATTACATTGTAATAAATTCTTTCTCTCTTCTCTCATGTGCTCTTAAAACTCTGAAATGTAATTAAGGGTAGATTGGAGTGGTGGTTACATAATCAACAACTGTTACCGAACAATCAATTTGGATTTAAAAAATGATTTGGCACTATTGATGCATTGGCAACCTTGGTGGTGGATATACAAAATAACTTCTTGCGTAACAATTACTTAGCTGATTTGTTTTTAGATATACAAGGGGCGTACGACTCTGTCGACTTAAATATTTTAGCGGAAAAACTGATTCGTAATTTTAACATACCCACAAATGTAACAAATATGATAGTTAACCTATTTACCAACAGATGAGTTTTCATCAGAGATTTTAACAACCAATTAATTGGACCTCGTTATAACAGTGTGGGACTTCCACAGGGCTCTGTGTTGAGCCCAATCCCGTTTAACTTATATTCTTCAGACATACATAAAACAAAGAATCCTCAGTTTAGTATAGTGCAATATGCCGATGACTTTTGTATTTACGTAGAGTGTAAAAGTTATAACAGAGCGTTAGAAATGTTATCTAAGTATTTTACCCAACTGGGAAAATGATTCATCTCTAACGGGTTTGACCTGTCGGTAAATAAATCTAGTGTCTGCTTTTTCTCCAGGCACAACTGTCTTAATATTAATTTCATTAACCTTGGGGAATATTCTTTCCCATATCAAACGCACGTTAAATACTTGGGTGTTATTCTTGACAAGAAACTTAAGTGGAACTTGTATATTGAGGAAATAATAAACCGTTGTAATAAAAGTTTAAATTTTTTAAAAATGTCAACAAGAACTGGGTGGGGTGCAGATGTTCAAACTTCTCTCCTATTCTACAAAGCATACATAAGATCGATTTTGGACTACGGTTGTACACTTTATGGCTCTGCAAGCAACACTTTCTTAAAACGATTAGATGTTTTACAAAAAACTGCTCTTCGTATATGTTTAGGAGCAATGAGATCTACCCCAATTGATCCCTTGCATGCCGAGGCCTTGGTCCCCCCTCTCACTTTAAGAAGGCAGTACCTTAGTGAAAAGTTAATTCTTAAAATCAGTATCAGCAACGTATTGCTCTTCAAAAATATATATAATCTAAATACACATGACTTAACAAATAAGTTCTGGATAAATAAATACTCTCCACCCCTATGTAGTGCCCTCAGAGTCTGTAGTAATATTTTCCCTTTATCAGATGATCCTTACAAGCACACTTCAAACTTGGACTATTTCTGCCTTTTTTCTAATTTAAAGATAATAATACGACAATACAGCGATCACCCGAACCTTATCAGGAACATCCTAAATTCAGTTTTAGAAAGATGGAACAATCCTTTATTAGTATACACGGATGCTTCTAAAACCTCAGTGTGTACTGGTTGTGCCTACTATATAGCCTCCATAAATCAGGAAGAAAAATTTAAACTGCCCACTCAAATTTCTATTTTCTCTGCAGAAGCAACAGCTATTTACGAAGCTCTGAATTATATTTACTTATCTAACGCAGACACTTCAATAATTTTATTCGATTCTTTATCGGTTCTGACCTCATTAGAAAGTGATATTTCCCTCAATATTAAAACTAATCCATGCATCCTAAAAATTAAAGAAATATTACATAACATATTGATAACTGGAAAAGAAGTATATTTTGTTTGGGTAAAAGCCCACATAGGTTTAAGAAATAATGAAATTGTTGACGCCTTAGCAAAAGAAAGCATTAACACAGGATTTTCATATGAATCAAAATTATGTCTAACTGATGCTCTCTCAGTTACAAGAACGAATTTAAAAAACAAATGGAAACACTTATGGCATGATTTCTGTTCCTCTAGTCAAACAAGATATACTCTTATAAATCCTGATCTTCCGACTAAGTTCTGGCACGATGGTTATGATTTTCACGAAAATATGTTACATCAGTAAATCGTATGAAATTTGGTCATGCTCGATACCCAGCACACCTATACAAAATAAAAGTAGTGCCCTCTGAATTTGTGAAACATGTAACACGAAAGGAGACCTTGATCATATTTTCTTTGGATGCACGAAAAACAAAGCAACTAGCAACACATTGTATAACAATCTTATGAATTGCAATATTCAGTCTCCGTTTAATATACTTTCTCTACTCAGTCTAATTAGTAAAACAGTGTTTGACTGCGTTATCAGTTTTTTAGTTGAAATAGAAATGTTACTTTGAAAATTATTCAGCATACTGTTAGTTTTGTATCCTTTGTTGTTTCCCTGTGTCTTTAAACCTTTATACTAAAGTGGTCCTCTAAAACAGTTTATTATAATAAAAACAATGTCCTGATAGACCCCAGGACGAGAAGCGTGTGTCCTTGTTTTTTCCCTCGCCTGTCCTCAAATATATTTTTTTTGTCTCTTTCTTTTTGTATAGGTTAGACGTAGGTAAAACTCTATATCACCATGTTGTGTCTGGCTGTATGGCTAATGACTTAATGACAAAAAAAATCTTAGTCCATTAACCATAAGGTATTATTTATTTATTTATATTTCTCGAGTTATAATTTTATGTTACATAACATATTCTTAGCTGCCAATTTGGTTAAATAACGCTGCCATTTTGTTGAATATGAAATTAAACTAAAATTTTACATTTAAATATTATATAATATTGTCTATAAAAAATAAGTGTGGTGGGTACAATTTAAAAGAGAAATAGACACGTATTAAAATTAATAACATATTTTGTATTTTATTATATTGTTCCATCTACAGTAACCTGACATTCTGACATTGAAAATTCCTAGGTACTTAATTTCATTGTTAGATTTTAATGATAAATTAGGAACTAAAATTTTATATTGATGTAGTCGTTAGTAACAAAGTCCTAAAATTGTTTTAAATAGCGCAAGTTATAAAATAGATCTTTAAATTTAATTTTTTAAAAAGAAATATTTTATTTAACACGAGTTAAAGTAAAATGCAAGTGTACGATACAATGCTGTTTTAATAACTAACTTACAATCGTAATAAAGTTCTACAGTTGAAAATAATGCAAATAGATAAAGAGGTATCAAATTCCATACGTAAGCATAAATGTGTAATTATACAACGTGTAACTCCACCATCCCTTGAGTGGAACCTAGGGTAGATTCAAGTTGTTTGGGGGTTGCTCTGCCAGGTCTGGGGTGTTCGTGGCAGTTCTTCTGTCTTTGGCTGATCTACGTTTTAAATAAAGCCTGTAACCAAAAAATAGACACATTGCAAAAATTACAGTATATAATACAATTGTCCAAATGTTAGGTCCATGGAAAATGGGCAAAACTTCATATTCCGATAGGTCCTCTTCAAGTTTCATTAGGCTTCTCTTGACGTCTTGATTGTTGTCTAATAAAATATTTTCTAAACTGACTGCCTGAAGGGCTTTACTAGTTTTCAAGTTTGTTTTGAAATCAAAAGTTGGAATGTCTAATAATTTGACTTTATTTAAGGAGTCTTGATTTTTTAGAGTGATATTATTAAATTGCAAATAACAATTATCTGATATAGTGATAATAAATGTTCCTTGAATAATCTGATTATTAAAATCATTTAAACAATGAGTCTGAATTTTTGTTTTGCTAATTAGAACAAGTATCCATGTGTTCTTGTTGATCTTCGTGAAGATGTTCTTCGTTAGTTGAAATCTGGTAGGCTTGCAGGACGTCATATTTCTATATGCATTTAACAGTTGGATTATACAGGGCGATTCTTCATTACTAGGGAGTAAATTATTGTTTTCACATATGTAACTTTCGTCCTCCATAATTTTACAATTTTTTGGTATTGTGTAAAATTGTTCGGAGATTAGGAGGGAATTATATGTGGGGATGATAAGTTGATAAATATTTGAACTAGGTAAGAGAATAGGTAATGAATATATTCTTACGAAGTTATACAGGGTGTCAGAAACTAGCGGTACCTCTATTAAAAATATTATTTGTGTCTTAATAGAATAGGCTTTTATTGATATGAGATTTTCGAATGTTGGTATATTCTGGAGTTGAGGTTCCAGTGGAAATTTATATGGATATATTTCTGGTTTAATTTCGATTAACTCATCCATAAGTTCTTTGGGCGTTAAAATGTTCGAATGCATGAAATTTAATTTTGCGAATGATACAGCTGTTTGTATATTTGTTAAAACCCGTATCATTTCGTTCAAAGAGTTTATCATTTCTATAAGAGTGACATGCATATGATGTAGTTTCTCTCTCATAAAATTTTTTGCGTTCAAATATTCTGTAATTTGATTGATTTTTCGCTCTAATGTATATTGATTGTGTATTAATCCATCGATAGTTTTGTTAAAATTGTTTAGTGCTCTTGTGGTAAGCGAGATGGCTTCTTTTTCGGTCTTTATTATTTTTCTTTGATTTTTCTTGAGTTCTTCAATTTTTGTGTGAAATTGTTTTGCATCTTCTGCGTCCATATTACCAGTTATTAATTTAATTGCACTACCCAGGGCATTTATTAATCCACGTTTACTTCTAGGTGCAGTTGGTATCAGTTCTTCTATTATTTCAGTCACTTCTTTTATTTGATGTTCTATTACAGTTCTGAAATTATGAGTTTCTACGTTGTAGTTTTGATCGGATGTTTTATAAGCTAATTCTGACTGATTTTTAGTAGCAACTAATCTTTCGAATTCTTCTAAAATAAGCGATAAATTGTATATTTGCGTAAGCGTCCATTTATTCTCAATTATTTTTGCGTTTCCTACTTTAAGCGGTAATAATCCTACATTTTCTTTAATTTCTTGTATATCAACTATAGCCGTTACTGTGCTGATGGTGATGGCGGCGATCCTGAAACAGGACGACTAATATCAGCTAAATGTACTATTTTGTTCTTTTTTATTTTTTAAATGTTCTATTTTACATTTATTGTGTTCTAGTAATTTTATTATTTTCCAAGGTCCTGTAAAACGTTTAACTGTTTTATTTCTATTATAAATCCGAGTATATATCGTGTCTCCTACTTTAAACACAGTGTCCTCCTTATTTTGTTTTTGGACTCTCTTTGTTTTTTCTTGATGTAATTTGTCATGAAGTTTATTATAAACTTCTTCCATGGTTTTAACATGCTTGTTCACCAAATCTTGGTAGTATTGCTTTGTGTACAGCATATCAAAAGGGTTTCTTGAGGCGGTGTGTCCTAGCACTGTTTCTAGAGGTGTTAACCCCGTTGATGTATGTATAGTATTATTGTAAGCAATAATGGCTTGTTGTATTCTGTCATCTGCCGATCCATCTAATAATCTATAATGTTCTAGCAACGTTGAGTGCAGCCGTTCAATCAACGCATTCGATTCGTGGTGTCTTGGAGTCGTTACATGTGTTTTAATTTTATGTGCTTCTAGGAATTCTTTTACGACTGAGTTAGAAAATTCTGAACCTCCATCACAGGTGATTTGCGTGGGCGATCCATAGTGTTTAATGAAATCGAATAGTTTTTCTGCTATTTCTGTTCCATTTTTCCCTAATATTTTATAAGTCTGAGCTAATTTTGAGAATGAATCAATTATCGTTAAATATGAATTGCCATCCACTACGAAGGTGTCTATGTGTAAATTTTCAAAAGGTTTTAGAAATGTTTGTGTCAACAAATCTTTAATGGCAGGTGTATGTCTTTCATACTTGCTACTACGACATTTTTCG